>JAECUM010062971.1:0-37885 GCA_016617855.1 Megalonaias nervosa
GCTTCAAATTGAAAAATAAGCATCAGAATCATGACAGACCTATCCCAAATGCTCTTATTTCTAAGAGGTCAAGGTCATGGTCATGTATTGAAAGCAATACATTTGTTGGGTCTAATAAACCCCAGTCTGATTTTATTATGGAGAATTATGAACCATTCATGTCGAAGGGTTCTATATCACTCTTGGGTGATTTGGCCAATCATATCCCTATTAAAATTTTAAGGGATACAGAAGCTTCTCAGAGTCTTTTATTATCAGGTACTTTGCCTTTTACTGAGAAGTCCTGTTCTAATGAGAGTGTTCTCATTCAGGAAGTAGAGTGCGGCTTTGTTAATGTTCCTCTCCATTCTGTAAATTTGTCATCAGACTTAGTTTCAGGATCTGTGACAGCCAGTATACTGTGTTCTTTACCCGTTGAGGGTATTCATTTGTTGCTAGGCAACGACCTAGCTGGAGACAAGGTTGTGGTTAATCCACTTGTAACTGACAAGATTTCTTTGGATCAGAACATTGATCCTATTGAAAAAGAATACCCTGATTTATACCCAGCTTGTGCAGTTACCAGAGCTATGGCAAAGAAAGCTTGAGAATGATTTTGACAAGGAAAATATTCCTTTAGCTGACACATGTATTGGTCAGGCTTTTGAAGAGGTCACTTTCACTCATTATTTGGATCAATCAAAAGGTATTGATCAGAGCGATCCTCTTTTAAATACTGATTCTCTTTTATCTAATCAGGGTGACAAACGACAATCACTTGTCGTCGAACAGGAAAAAGATCCTGAGATCTCCTTTTTGTGTCAGAGGCCCATTAGTGAAACTGAAGCCACTGAAGTACCTGTCAGTTATATCACTTAAAATGGAATTCTTATGAGACAATGGAGACCTCCCGAGGTATCTGCTAGTGACGAGTGGTCAGTGAACTATCAGATTGTAGTTCCAAAATCTTACAGACAGGAAATACTTAGTTTGGCCCATGAAACTCGTCTGGCTGGTCATTTAGGGATAAATAAAACTTATCAAAAGATCTTGACTCACATTTATTGGCCAAACATCAAAAGTGATGTTTGTAAATTTTGTAGATCTTGTCATACTTGTCAAATGGTAGGAAAACCCAATCAGAAGATACCTAAGGCTCATCTGCAACCTATTCCTGCATTTGACGAACCATTTAGCAGAATAATGGTAGATTGTGTTGGTCCCTTAAGACCAAGTCAGGTAACCAATATTTGTTGACCATTATGTGTGCGTCAACAAGATTCCCAGAGACAATTCCTTTGAGGAATATTTAAACAAAACCATAGTAAAAGCTTTGACCAAGCTTTCTACTCAATTTGGCCTTCCCAAATCTGTCCAATCGGGTCAAAGGTCAAATTTCATGTCTGGAATTTTCCAGCTTGTTATGCTTGAATTTTTCACTCAGAAGTTCAAGTCAAAAGTGAAACTATGGTTTCGCAGAACTTTACTTGAGAGAACATTTGAGTTTTGTAATAGAGTTCATTCTCTCTTGCTCATTCTTCAAACTTTTCTTCAAATTAGATTTTACGGCCCTTACAAAGTATAGAAGAAAATGAATGAGTTAAATTATAATAATAGTACTCTGATCTAAATCAATTATAGGGGTACTAGTATATTGAAAGAGATAGCCAAGTAAATTATGTAATTAATTTAGATGTACCTGTCCCACAAATTGAGGATTTAAGTGACGGAATTCAATCGGATTCTGTTGATCTTGGAGCGCCAAATCTTTGGAATTCAGAATTTATGAAAGATCTGGACGAGAAACGTTTACATTTACAACAACAAGAAAGGAATGAACTTAAACAGTTATTATTCGAATATGAGCACTAGTTTCCAGATATTCCTACGAGGACAAACAAAATTTTTCATCACGTTGAAATTGTAGATTCAAAACCTTTGAAACAACACCCATACAGGATAAACCTCTCAAATAGGAATACTTGAAAAAGGAAATTCAGTATTTGCTAGAGAACGATTTCATAAAGTCCAGTAAAAGTGATTGGAGATCACCATGTATACTTGTTCCGAAACTAGATAAAACTTTCCGTATGTGCACTGATTATAGGAAGGTGAACAGTGTGACAAAAACAGATTCATTTCCATTACCAAGAATCGATGACTGTATTGATAAAATTGTAAATGCCAAGTATGTCACCAAGTTTGACCTTCTGAAAGGGTGTTGGCAAATTCCACTAACGGAAAGAGCAAAGGAAATTTCGGCATTTGTGACTCCAGATGGACTCTATCAATATAAAGTAATGCCATTCGGGATGAAGAGTTCCCCAAGTACTTTTCAACGTTTGATGAATATGATTACCTCTGGTCTAGAAAATTGTGATGCTTACATCGATGATGTCATCATCTAGAACGACACCTGGAAAGAACATCTAGCCACGATTCTAAAATTCTTTGAAAGACTCACTGATGCAAATTTGACAATCAATTTATCTAAAAGTGAGTTCTGCCGTGCTTGTGTAACTTTTCAAGGACATATTGTGGGATATGGTCAAGTTAAACTTATAGATGGTAAGGTCAAGGCTATCTCTTAATTCCCTGTGCCTGTCAGTAAAAAGCAACTGATGCGATTTTTGGGGTAAATTTGGATACTATCGAAAGTTTTGTTCCAATTTTTCTAATATTGCTGAACCTCTGACAAACTTCTTGAATAAGAAAAACAAGTTTCTTTGGACTGAAAAATGTCAAGAGGCTTTTGATAGGTTAAAAGCCATTCTCAAAAGTGCGCCGGTTCTTACAGCTCCAAATTTCAATCAGTCTTTTAAATTGTCTGTTGATGCAAGTGATGTTGGGGATGGAGCAGTATTGATTCAAGAAGATAGAAATGGTGTTGATCACCCAGTGTGCTAGTTCTCTTAGAAATTAAATAAGCACAAAAGGAATTACTCAACAATCGAGAAGGAATGTTTGGCTTTAATATTGGCATTACAGCATTTTGAAGTTTACATTAGCTCAGCTCCTTCTCCGGTTGTTGTGTTTCGTGACCACAACCCCCTTACTTTCATCGACAAATTGAAAAATAAAAATCAAAGATTATTAAGGTGGAGTTTGTTTCTGAAAGAATATAATCTTAACATCAGACACATCAAAGGAAAGGACAATTTGATTGCAGATGCACTTTCCCGCGTATAGAACTATTATTTCAGATACAATTTGCATAATTCATAGGAGTTTTCTTATGTAATTTTATTTTACCTTATGTATAATTTACATATGGTAAAAAGAAAGCTTTATTATATAAATCTTTCTTTTTCTTTATGGGGGGAAGTGTTACTTAAATGTAATTAAATTCTTGCGTGTTAGTTTTAAAACTCTTTTCTATTTTATTTTTGTTTCATTACATTTTATTGTAATGATTATTTTCATGGGATTCAATATTATTTTTCCGGTAAATTCAGTTTGTATAGAACGTAAAATATATTGCATTAGCACTATTTTTAGCTCACTTTGGTTGATAGATTTTGTAAACACTACGCGAGAACGATTGGCTGTTGCCATGGTCATTTCGGCCCGCATGTTAGCTGGAGTGTAAACAGCCTGTTTTGTATATTTTCAGCTTGAGAATTTGATTCTTAGATAGGGCTATTCTTGCACACGTGATAAATGGCATTTTTTTTTTCATTGCGATGTTCAAATTAGTAAATCACGTAGCCTATCACGTGAAGTACCATGTGATCTGAAATCACGGCTTTAAACAGATGCTCTCTAGTAGATTTAGTCAGTCGTATGTCCACACCTTGAAGGTACAAGGTGTTTATATTGTTGAAGCCAGATTATTTTTGAAGTTCATTTGTTTTTGGAATTTAATAAATTATTCTCTAGAAAACTAAACAAGTGCGTTATATTTATAAAGTTCTGGGAGAAAGAAATTCAGTTAAAATTTATTCTGAAGTTTAACGGAAACATTATAAACAGTGATTCAGTCGAGGATCTGTTACCACCAGTACAACGACCTAATCTGACGTCATCGCCTCCATATTGGAATTTCATCGAGATTCGAACCCGGATTCAATTAGAACTGTTTAGTGATAGGACTTCTATTTTTCAATCTTAGGATTATATTTTGGATTATATTCACAAACCGTAAGTCCTATTTCCAATTTTTACATTGTTTTCTAGGGAAATAAATTATTTTGTTAAAATATACAAAGCTTGTTGGCTTCACTCTTTTCTCTTGTTATTTTTGTACGAGCCTACACGTAACAGTGTACTCTAGTAATGTTTATTATTGAATGCTCATTTTGGTATATTCTTTCTGTGTTATGATGTGATACAGATACTTGATATAAGTATGATGTTACAATAACCATATGACTGGCTGAAACATAATTTACTACCGACTGAGTGACTGACGAACTGATTGCAACTGGCTTTTACACAAGGCTGACAAGTGTTTGACCCACTTACGGACTGGGTGACTCGCCAAATAATTAACCTAGAAATGACTAAGTAACGAAACCCCTGATAATTCTTACATCATGTATCTGAAAGGCGACGGAATTTTCTTAGATAATGCCGTCATGAAAGATCATATCTGATGGCATGATTTGACACACGAAATATTGTAAATGAACGAAGTAGTTTTTTCAGCAGACCTTTAGACTGCCATAATTTTCTTGATTTTGTTTTCAAATAATTCATGCAAGTTGTTGATGCACAACAAAATATCAGCAAGGACAAGCTTGATTTGATTCTCTGAGTTAATACCATATACATTTTGATGCCTAAATAATTTGTTTTTCCCTAAACCTCGATACCATTTTTGTCAATCAATTATTATCACTAATGGCAACCTATGTTTTTCTGGAATGACTTCTCATCTGACGAACCGGTATTTTCCAAATTAGTCCGTAAAAAGAATTGGGTCAAACGGTCTTTTCCAATTAATCTCCTCAAAATATTGTGCCAAGTGTTCTTTTCCAATTGGTCCCTTACAAGACTTGAATATAAAATTGATGGGTGACGAACACACTTGCCGTGAATTTTCATACTTCTCCTTCTCAATAGATACGTTGAGTTTCTGTTTTTTTGGGGTTTTTTTTAAATTCAATCGAAATACAAAACTAGCATATTTTCATAATTTTTAGTTCTAACTAAAAACATGAAATAAATCCCCAATCGCAGCATCACATGACGCGACTCCTTTTTTGATTCAGGGTGAATCTTGCTTGAAGCGAAATATTAACATGTAATATGACCAAGATAATATACTTAGGTATATTGAAATATACTTGGGTATATTGTGTAAATTGTGATGATTATCTATAGCTGATTTCGTACGTGCAGGGTCTATTTTAATATATTACATTGCATAAAATTGCCTAGGATCTATAAATAGATGCTTACGAACGTCTTGACAGTTACTAATAACAGAATTATTAGTAAATATAGTTACATTCGTCGTTTATCCCTTTGGGTATCTTAGAAGAACAAAATTAATTTCCTTTAGATAGGTTTGGTAACATGAATAGGTATTTTCAAATATTAGACTGAGTAGTAAAATCTGTCACTTGGGACACATTGCGACATCTAATCGTAATAGAATCTTGAAGGTGTATATAAGGAGAGAACTGAGAAATCAGATTCATTCCTATTTTGTAGTCATTATTATTTCTTGTGTTCCTGTTGTATGTCGTATTTAGATGTTATTTGAGAGAAGAAACATTTGTTTGGATTGTTCAGTGGAAATATAAAGTGCTCATGGGACTATAATATGATTCTGAAACTTCTGTGAATTATTCGAAGGAGTTCTGGACAACGCCATTTCGACAACTTCACGAGTCATGGCGGACAAGTACATTTCCGGTTCTGAAGTTTATACGGAACTTTTCCTTTCTTTCTTTTAGACATTAATAGAACCTTTTCAGGATTATTTTGGATTCACTTCATAATACTGTAAGTTCCTGTCATGTTTTCATTTTTAACTTTGGTAATTAAATTATTTGTTAAGTTTTACAAAACTCGTTGATTATGCTTCTTTCTTTTACTTAGTTTATAACCATAGAGTCGTAACAATTGATATCGAGAAATTCGACTTACGTAGATCGATATATGGGAAATGAAACTTGGGTATATTAATATCTCAGAAATAGGACATGGGTATACTGATATCTGGAAAATACGACTTGGGTATGTTGATTTCTGGAAAATACGACTTGGGTATGTTGATATCTGGAAAATATGACTTGGGTATGTTGATATCTAAAAAATATGACTTGGATATGTTGATATCTGGAACATATGACTTGGGTATGTTGATATCTGGAAAATATGACTTGGGTATGTTGATATCTGGAAAATACGACTTGGGTATGTTGATATCTGGCAAATACGATTTGGGTATGTTGATATCTGGGAAATACGACTTGGGTATGTTGATATCTGGAAAATATGACTTGGGTATGTTGATATCTGGAAAATATGACATGGGTATGTTGATATCTGGAAAATACGACTTGGGTATGTTGATGTCTGGAAAATACGACTTGGGTATGTTGATATCTGGAAAATATGACATGGGTATGTTGATATCTGGAAAATACGACTTGGGTATGTTGATGTCTGGAAAATACGACTTGGGTATGTTGATGTCTGGGAAATACGACTTGGGTATGTTGATGTCTGGGAAATACGACTTGGGTAGTATGTTGTTCTCTGGGAAATACGACTTTGTCTATATGGAAATAATTATGATCTGAAATATGAAAACTGACTGAATACAATAGGAAAGTTTTATAGGTATATTATTAATTTTATATCGTTCTATATAGTATTATTTACCCATTTGGACATCGTTCGTTTGCGGTTTCAGTCTTAGCTGACATCGTTGGATATGCAGGAGACTGTTAACAGCGCTCTCAAGTTGCACCAGCTACCTACCTTGGGCCGACAAACAAATACCGTCAAGAACTGAAAAATCATTATTATTCAATTAAACGTAGCCTTCTTTGGGAAATAATTTCCACTGCTAATAAACCACTCAGTAACTACTTTCTAAATATAATTTACCCATCCAATAGTACGTCGCATGACCTAGGACATAGTTGAGGTTCTTACATGTCAGAAATAAAGTCTTTTATATTTTAATATCGGACCAGTCATATCTACTGAAAATTGTTTATAAGGCTATAAGTATGTTTAACATTTGTTACTGTCATATACAACACTCTTATCGATCTCCGTATTCGATAAATCTGTTTTAATTTGATACGATTAAGATTTAGGGTTGTTTTATTTAATACGTGCTCTATGTTTACATGTACCGGTAATATTTCCCACCAAACGTTATACACGGATATGTACACAAAATACAAGTCAAAAGGAACATGCAAATAATTATAATAGCCTTATTTTGTAATATAAGAAAACATCACGTGTAGCCTGTATTTTGAACTTTTTGTAAATTTTAAAATTGTATGTAAGAAGAACTAATGTGCCATCTTCATCATATATGAATCTTCTTCAGTCATTTTTAAAATTTCATTAAAACTTTAAATATCTACAATCTTTCCTAAGAAAAGAGTGTTTGAAAATAATTATTTTTCACTATTTATTAAATAATTGTAATACTTGGCATAAAAATTTCTGTGATAATAAATTTAAACGATTTTTCTCAAAACAATATAACATATTATGCGATGGATGGTATACATAGTTCTTAATATAGCAATAGAAAGCTTTTAGTACCTACTAAGTTACAAAGTGCTTGTGAAACTGAACGAAAATCCCCTGCGAAAAATTGTCATTGCTTCTTCTCTCAAACAATGAGAATGGCGTACATGCTTCATCACAGTGAAATATATGTTAAAACCCGTTGAAAAAATATGTGACAATATTGCGAAGACTAAATGCCCCTTAGACACAATAAATGCCAATGTTGGCAAAGACTTTTTTCCCCAAAGACAAAATAATGTCAATATTGAAAAAGATATTGAACCCAATAGACACAATATATGCCAATATTAACAAAGACTTTCTGCCTCAAAGACAAAATAAATGACAATATTGATGTTGTTGTTGTTGTTGTTGTGGGGCTTAACGCCATTTTTCAGCACACGATAGGCTATACATGGCGGCCAGTATTAATGGTGGAGGAAGAAACCGAGAAATCCACGGAAAGAACGAATCAAAAAATGATTTCAGGATCTTTCTCTCTGGTGTTAAGGATAACATCTACGTTCAGACAATTGCCATTCAGTTTGATGTGTTCGAGTTTAAATTCCCAATTCCGGACAAGTTTACTTATGACTCCTGTTTATACAAGGTACTAGAATACGATGATAGAATTGCAAACGCTTTGCAATTATCGTCCTCAATACAGATTTTCCTTGATTTATTCAGAAATATCTATGTATGCTGCAAAACCCTGGTAATTAACAAAAACGTCTTTATAGAAACAGCAAAATAGAAAACACCAAAATATTTTCTCTAAAAGTGAAATACTTATTTTAGTTTAAAAAGCAGAGCTACCCACAATAATATTTCCGTATAATGCAACAAACTGACATTTAATAAGATTCATGTTAAAGTTTAACTACTTGTATTGCAATCGATATATTTTGCGAAGAAACATTAATTAGTTCCTTGGGGGTATTCCATGAAAATACCTTGGATAAATAATCAACAGTCGAAGTGCATGTCTCTGTCAAAGTTTTGTCTAACAAATTGAATATACTGTGTTTAGTTGGAGAGATGACAATTTTACATTTTGCTTAAAGATTTGAAACGATCAGTTGAAAATTTAGCTACATCATTGTTTGGATTGATATGTGCTGCGATAACGACGAACTATTTGTTCTTCTGTAAATGAAATCGGAAATCTATCAAAAGCTCAAAGTTGTGTGCTAATGTTGATTAAAATTGCCCTAAAGCAGTCGTTTTCACTTTATTCCTCACTTTCTATGTTTGTTTCTCGTGGATACTAACGTATAGCTTTTATATTTTGAAGTACTTCTTTTTATTTATTTTTTCGAAATCTACAAGTGTTTGTGATGTGTGTATGCAAATAAAGATTATATAATAGACAGAGATGAGATATATAGATTATAAACTTTTGATATACGCGCTTGCCGTACCATTTCACAGTCGACTATGCACATAGCTCGTGTTTAAATTAGACAAACATTATATTGACAGATTCATTAATTAGATTAATTAAGCTAAATTTGGAAACATGTTAATTAACGCTTTATTGATTATTCTGCCAATTATGTATGATCCTACTGAATTTAATGAATCTTTGAAGTATTTGCCAAGTTTGTTATCACCTAAGCAAACATTAAACGATTTGATGTTGCTATAAAATGCATATGGAGAGCATATGCCAAAATACAAACGTTTATGTTTTTTCATCAACGTATCACTATATTTATCATACTTTATCATACTTTAATTGAAAAGATTAGTATCGGTAATCCTCAACGTGTGAGTATAGATGTAATCACTACCTTCTGTAGATTTTATTTATATCTTCCCTATTCTGTGTCCCAGTGAAGATGTTCATAAACGATGCTTCTGCATCAATATGCTTTATTAGATTCATTAATTAGATTCATTAATCTCCCAACCACAAAACATTCTGTTCAGTATTTGCCAGTTTTTATAGCTTGATTTTTATTTCTATGTTTGAAAATTTTCCTAAATGCTTTGAAGTGGTGGGGAATATACCTATCTAAAGGGAATGTGACTCTTTATTTCTTTCTCTGTGTGCTTCTATGAGGTCTCATTATAGTCTATCATACTTTTATTGAAAGGAGGTAGTGTCAGGCTCGTAATCCAGGGGTAGCTGGTTCAACACCCGCCCATTCCAGCATGCGTCGGCTGTTTCTTTGGGGAAGGCACTTACCTCATTTTTCCTTGGCTTGGTTTGGTAAACAATATGTTTAAAGTGTTATTAACAGTCACATACACAATAAAAGCTCGGTGAAAACGTTTTGTAACCTTTTTTCCTTAATACCTGACGGTATCTTACATTGTGCATGCTACGAATAATTAATGTATTTATTATTTATATTATTTCACCTCCTGTCTCCCGGAATTCAGTTCCTATAAGAAAGAGTCCTTGTTTAGGCTATATTCTAAAATGATTATGACATTCACTTCCGGGTTTAGAATGTTGATGTCAGTTTGATATGGAATCACACCCAGCCGCCCACCCATCCACACGCAGTTACACACTGTATCTGATGAAACCATTTACCTGTCTCGGCGTATATTACTTTCTTTTAAAGGCAAGCGTTTCTTTAATGTTTGTTATTCTTTCATTTTTAATTCAATACAATATGCTGAGTTCATAATAAGGATTAATATGAGAGAAAGGTTAATTGTTAATTGTTAATTAATTGTCCCTTATAAAGATTAAATGAAGGAGATATTTATCATGATAAGAGTTTGCGGGGTTTTCATTATCAAGAGCCCTTATAAAATTGCCTTTGTCCTACAATATTTATGTGACAACTATTATTTCTTAGCTAATTGGAGAACATCGATGTTAGTTACAAACTGATCCAAAAGCTCAAATGTATATTAACAGAAAATAGTTTTTCTTTTTTTCTCTGACATATTATAATCATCTTCAGAGTTCAGATGTGATATGTTGCTAAGTGATTCAAGCTGTCATGACGTCGCCAATGTTATTATATGATAGGCAGAAATAACTATTTCCCCTGCGTGCATGATAATTTATAACAACAAATACTATCTTAACAGAAGATTAATTTAATTGAATTCTGTATTTTAAGATCATATTGGTGGTCAACGACATTATTTATTTCTAAACTACTGTACACGTACCAAATGACTTGAAACGCTTATTTGTATTCGTCAACGTTCCTTTTTTGAGACTCTCTGTGTGAAGGCCTTCAATTTATTCAGTATGACATTCTCCACCTACAGCAGCGCTAGTACCACGTGGCGCGAGGAAGGGTTCTGACGCACTAACTCGCCTCAAAGCCCAGTTGAATGAGAATATCGATGATATGAGCAGCAGTTTCAGAACCTCGATAGTAGTGTACAGACACAGTAACAAACTTTGATTATAGGCTTATTTGGAGGATATAGTTTACAGAAACCTAGTTTGAACTTGTTGCCATACAAGGGTAGGTAAAATTGCTTTTTTAATTTTTAGCAGCTATTTCCTAAATACTTTAATCTGTATCATACATAGATGATATGTTCGATGTTAATAATAGGAATGACGTTCGCACTCAGATGTGATTAAAGTTGATTGTTCACTTTTGCTTTCAGAAAAGGCCAATACTGCTGTTTCAAAAAGCCAAAGGGAGGGATTAACTTTTTCTTTTTCTTAAATAATGTGGTTTTGGTTAATTATTAACTGCTCGCATTTATGGATATATTACATACAAACTTAAATCTTGGATTGAACTGGGTTTCAAGTGTTTATGACATAACTTGCTTATAACGAGTATTATTAACAGTATTTAATTATTATTTTATAAATCGTTACATTTAGCCTCTATTACTTACTTTTTGTAATTTTTTTAAGTCCTCTTGGGGAAACAGTATGAAAAGAAAGTTAATCGAAATGGTAGTCAATTACATGTTCATGAAAGTCATTACAGACTTTCCCTATTGTAGAAATATTCAAGTAGTAGCAAAAGCTGTACACAAAAATAGGAAAATAAGGATTCAGCTATTTGCGTGCTTTGAACACTACTGAAAATTGGGATGAATCTTGTAAAAGGTCGACATATTTCAAAGCAGAGCGTGCGATGTTACATGCAAACAATACTAACCAGCTGTATGTTGCAAGTGTTCAAGAAGAGAAAGACCGACATATTTAACATCTGTAAATAGAAAAATATGTACCTTTAATATCATTATATTTGAAGTTGTGTTTCGAAACTTAGATATCACAGTTAAAAGACTCTACGAGAGTTACTACCACTAAAGAACTCTCTTATAACAGGTTGCAGATGTTCCTATCTCTACCTAGCAATATTCTATAATTAATGGCACAGCTTTTGTAAATTTTCAAGCTGTAGTAATCTATTTTAACGTTGTCTTATTCAAGCACCCCAAGGAAGCACTTCAATAAGAGACAGAAGTACCCCACCCAAAACTGTGAATTATACTAAGTTTCTAAGATAGCGGGTTATACAAATTCCTCTCTTGCGCCTGATGTTTTTAAACGCGGAGAGACTGATTCTAACTGAACGTGTCTTAAGATTTGGGGGCATAAAATTTGGTGTTAATGTTCTTTGATGTTCAAACTGTTTCAAATTTATACCTTGGTACATAAACTTATTTAATTAACTTATCTCGATTTAAGAGCAGCGAAGTTTTCCAACATCTCAGTGTAACACACCACTTCTGAATGCCTAAATGTATCGAATCAGTAGTTTCGATTTGGACTTCTAGACCAATCATTGCATTTCCTTTATACGAATTAACTTTATCAACAATAAATTATCAGTAGTTTTGTTATTAGACCTCTTATATGTCCTGCTAACAGCGTCACTATATCTATCGATTCAGTTCTGCAAATACGTACCATATATTTTGTCGCGTACAGCAATAAGCTAATGAATATTCATGAACAAAATAACTATATTTAGTAACGTGCTAGTTTATGTTAATGAACTATTTTACTTGCCCGTTCTAGTATGTGAATAAAAAAGCAAACAAACAAAAAAGAAACAAAACAAATGGGATGAATGAGATTAAAAGAAAGCTTAAAAAATCAACAACTGCAAAACAGTATTTTGTTTTTTCAAAAAGTGGGATGCCACCGCAAGTTTCAACTAGTGATTTCTTGTTTGACAGGCGGGCCACACAGAAAGAACGAAATAAAGAAAGAAAGACTAATGGGGGTATTTATTTATATGATATCCATATCACTATCGCAACAACAATTTATTGCCACAGGTATGAAACTGTTTATGGATTATGCAATACAAGTTAATGTGTGTCTGGTGCCGAGTTATGACATTAATTTTAAGTGGATCACTAACTAGTTAAGTCTTTATATATTTCATTCATTTCTCTTTCAGTTTTGATTAAATCAGGTATATTAGTTAGTAGTTAAGATGCACCAAGTCTATCAAGAACACACCATATAGAACATTAGATAAGATTATGTTATATATTCTAAATATATAAAATGACCGGATATTTGTAGTGCAAATGGCCTTTCCGGAACTGATCTAACGATAACTGTTTGCTTTGTTGTCCTACGCAAAACCCAATAGGTTGAACTAAAGAAAAACCCATATTTTTTGCGTAGTCTTTGATGCTGATGTTTGTTGAATGCAAGAAACTGTTTAGCAAACTTCCACGAAAATCAGAGCAAAATATTGATTTTTTTTCTTATGAACTACAATAGGATGCAGTAACTGTGTATTGGAACAATTATTGTCTTTCTTGGACTCTTTTGCTATAATCCGACTGTGATGTTAGCATGCACTGAAGGTCATAACATTCTTATTGATGAAATTTCCATGTGAAATATACTAATTAAAACTGGCATGTTTTAAAATCTTTCAGTACTGGTCGACATATTGTTCAATATTACTATTGCTTGCGTTATTTTACTCAGGAATACAAATTTTTCTGACTTATGACGTGTTTTTGCCTCTGGATGCTCTTTGTCATAAATCATTTGGGTATGTATAAAATCTGTTCCATCTGCCAGCACATTCCAGCATAAACTCATTGATCTTAGAAACCTTAGGTGTGGCCATTATTTAAGTCTAGAGCAACATTTTGGTGCAACAAATATTAGGGAAATAGCTGGATCCATAATAGGCTATGATATTCAGTACAGCAGTAATAGGATAGGTGTCGATGTTCCATGCACTGCGATCAAAATATAGTAAATACTAGCAGCTTCCCTCGGTAACACATAGCTACAAAGTTTTAATCAAACGAGTACAGTGCAGTGTGATGAGTCGGTAGACACAGTCTGATGTTAATTAATCATAATTTAATTAGTTTTGCAATTTTGCGTGCAATTATTAAATATTGCCGTTGTTTCTCTTCTAATTTCGTAAGCTTCATATTTTACGTGTTTTCTTTTATGTAGAGTAAATCCACCCAACGTCTATACGAAAGATACGAATATAATTCTGTCTCATAGATATATAACAGTGTATAAAGCTCCACAACTCTGCATGAATGGTCTCAAGCAGCAGCTTTTTAATTATAAACAAGATTGTTTCTCTTTTATGTATATATTTATTTTTGATTATATAGTCAAATATATAGTTTATCTCTACGGACATTACACACAAAGTAACTGAATAATATTTTCGGTATACATCTTCTTCAGTCCGTGTATGTCGTCAAGATGGACATGCGTTATGAAATCGTAACATCATCATCTTTTTACATAATCACGTCATATAACTCGCCCAATATATTCATGCGCGTCAGGAATGATATAATGAAAAAATCTGAGTAAAAAATATGAAGAGCCTATTTCTTTGAATATGTGTAAATTTATCCTCATAGGATTGTCCAAAAATCTGGTATCTGGTGTTAATTATAAAAAAGAAAATATAATAAACAGGTTATTGTTAGTGCTTTATCCGAAATCTAGGGTGGACTCGTTATTTTTGGCGTAGCCGACTCGCCAGCTAGTTCGATACTTCTAAAGTAACTCGTCCACTCGTCTACCTGAGATATCAGACAATACACGTACGACAATCTTTGAGTAGTTCGCTAAGTATATCGTCATTTAGTGAGTCTCAGTCTATCACTGGGTCATAATGGATAAATTATTGTCCATGTATATCAAGTGATTCAACATTTCCATAGGTGTAACTTTCATATACTGACACAGATCAACATCGGATAAATTATATTTCCCACGGGCGATTTGCGAATGTAATTGAATCTTGTCAAAACCTTATCTTTAATCGCGTTCATTTGAAATCGTTGTTTTTTTTATAGTCTTGGTTCTTTTGCGAATAATTCGGCGCATTCACAAGCAATGCGAGAAATCTATTATGACTTTTATTGCTACTGTGACTAACTATATGATTGGGGTAGGGTGCTCTTAATATTTTATTTAAACTATTATAGAAGTCGCATCCAGGCTTTATTTTGTTGGAAGTTAAATTTAGTGAAAGATAGATGTAAAGCTCCGAGCCCTCAGTCAGCAATGGCGACGGTTAGATGGTTAAATATACAAAAATATGTTGAAATTCAATGAATAACAATTTAATAACAATTCAATAATCAAATGACTCAAATTTCCAATTACACTCCTTCCGCTCGACCCTTTAATAAGCCTATTGCATCACTTGATTAGCAGTGTGAGATTGATTTCCACCTGTCCTTGTATTTTTACTCATCTGTTGTATCTTTTCTCTCTCTTATTTCTCCCAAATCCGACTCCTCTTCTTCCCCGACCTTTCTCCAAATACCTCCTCCTCCTCCACTTTCTCTAGACTCCTTCTCCTCCTCTTCCACTTTCTCTCCCACAACTACACTTCTGTCGACTTCGACTTTCTCGGCTACAGTCTCAATTCCGTCTCCAACTCTTGAAGACTTGGGGGACCCAATGGAACCGGATGTTCTCTGTCCCCTAAAAAGCTTCTTTTTCGAAGCTTTGTCTTTCCTTAGAATCTACCTCTAAATTCTGCCGCCATATTACGAGTGGCTTCTTTCTCTGAGTAAACCCTATTGATCTACAATCCTTCCGGGCGAATACTAAATTACTCTTACGATTTAGGAAGGTATCATTCGGGTCTGAATTGTAATCACGCCCTCTATCTCAATGTTGACTGGATATCGTTTATGGATTGACCCAATCAAACTTAGCGGACAGTGTCTCTCTCGCTGTCTGTCAACGTGGGGACGGATAAGAACACGCCGCGTTCACCCTGTGGACTTTACTGTTGATCCTTGAACTAATCTTTAACATATAGAAAAGATAACGGCAAGCCTTTGTTAAGTGACACGACCGGTCGCCTTTGCGACTCAAGTTTCCGGTTTCTGGCTTGTCATGGTAACCTTGCGAAAGAGTTCAACACTAACCGGCGGCAATCTTTAGAGATCAAACACAATGCCGGGGTAATATTCCCAAAACAGCTAAATTATAGTTTATACATGACTTTAGCTGGGTGCTTAACAAACGTGACAGCTACCAACAGACAAGAACTGGCAAATCATATTGCAGCATTACAAGAGTTTTTCATATGATTTCAGAAATGAGGGTCATATCAAGATTTGCAATGCTATTTAGGTAGCGGATTTTTCTTTTCTTCTTCGAAAATCGGAAGTCTCAAACATATTTTCGAGTGTATTCTGTCAGGAACTGTCCCTGTGGGTCAAAGAGAAACCCTGAGTTAACAATAATGAGTAAATCAGTATGGTTTATGGTCGACTTTAGTGGAGACCCCTTTGGGAGGATGATAATGAAGGGAGCGAGAAACTCGGTGTATACGGCTATCCTCAGAGGTTACAGGCATAGAATCGCTATGGTTTAGTTTGCCTAGCAATGATTAATGAATCAGGCATTCTCAAGTAACAGCACTTTCTATTCATTAACGAAACGTGTGTTAGAGAGCCCTTGCTTTTCACCGTGGGCCACACAAAGCAATATACATCATGTGTAACATGAGAACAGCCTTGACGTTTCATTCCAAAAGTGAGTACAATTCATAAATAATGGAACTTATAAAATTTGCTACCATATTTAATGGAATATTATTTACAAATGGATCATTAATAAAAGATGATTAAACACTCCTATTAACTGAAAACAGATTGGTATGTCAATCATCCAACTTCACTAGCTTGTATTTTGCACACGAGAATTCTTTAACATCAGTATGACGTAGAAAATTTGTCTCTGCGATAAAGGTAAATGTTTTAGGTAAGATAAATGCCCTGTTGTTTAATTTATCTTCTGGAGATAAAAATGGAAAATAATGATACCAATATAACAGTTAAGAGACAAAATGTATACGATATGCTTCTATGCAAAGAGCACAAAAGAAAGCCATTGCTCGTTAGTTGGCCGAACATAAGCACTCTTTTCCATGAATTTTACGAAAATGGACAGTCAGAATGTTGTCACTTATAAAAATAGTTTGTCTTCAAACATGTGATTTCATCATGACATAATCCTAATAAAAATAAGTGCGACTTTCAATGTAAATCTACTACATAAATAAGATGGTCTGGTTAGCGTGATCACATGAAACATGGGAATCCACGGCAAAGTCAATATACACAGAACGTTTTTTCATGCTATCTCCGGATTTTTCCGGATTCTGCGGATTTGTGGAGGAACTGGCAATTTTGCTAATTTTCTCATCATTTATGAATATTCTTTGAATTTATTTGATAATTTCTTCTCCCTAGGCTTGTAAATACACTTTTTTCAGATCTTGTGAATTAAATTACAATGAATGCGATGACAGTAATGATAATATTAATGAATAATGCCACGTGCCCCTAGAATAGGAATGAATTCTATTCAGTTTTGAGACTTCTTAATTTGTATATCTTAAGTTTATTTATTTTATCTGTGAAATTTGTGTATTTCTGTCAAGTTCTTGCTGTCATCCTGCAAAGACTTACACATATCAAATGTGCGTAATAATTACTCGTATAAGTTCTGAATACAAGTTATGTTATGTACAAGTATGTGCCCATATCATCGTATAATTTTAATGCAAACAAGTTTATTACATCCATACCAGTTAGAGCGATATGAACAATCAGTTCTGATTTAGGTCGTATAGTCAAACGATTTATCATGTGACCCCCTTATTTGAAATAGAGTCCAACCTGTATCATCGCTGTCAGTTTTCAATCATACTTTCGACTTCGTTTCGTATGTGGCAGTCTGTTCTCTTGCAGAATGTGTAACTTCATTACAAGATGGGTGGGTGGGGTGATTCTTACCATTATTTTACTTTTCTTCCAGCGCTCCAGCTCTTCATGCCATTACGTTTTTATATGACATAAAATCTTATTCTTTAAATAATATATCGGCTTAACGGTAATTAGTCCTAAACTTGGTTCTCATTTGTGGTTGTAAAATGTGTTTCTTTGTATCTCATAAATATTTTATAATTTCTTTATCATGTCTAGTCTTCCTTAAATATAGTTATTTGTTAGGGCTGAAAAGGAAAGCAGATGGGAGAGACAGGATCAATTAGACGACCATGTCGGTCTCTTCAGCTGCAGAATGTTGTGCAAAACAAATACGTTATGCAGCATGTGCATTTTATTAATTTAATTCAGTTTTAACCGTCATTATTTTCAATAAATACTTTTAAATTCTGCTTGACTGAATAAATCAGACGCGCTGTTACAACGTATTGGTTACTCACTGTGATTTAGGATGATCCGAAAGTACAAAAATTGCTGTTTTATTGAACTGTTTGCTATAGAAGATCAGATAAAACAACATACTGAAATCAAGAAAAGCCCACAATTGTATATTGTTGTATACTCTAATTTTGACTTTACATAAGGGATGACTGAACAATATTTTTTAATGTCATTCAACATTTCATATTATAAGTATGTAGAACCGAGCAATCGGAACACCTCATGACTTTTTTGACCGAATCCATCTCGGAAATAATTCGATTGGTTGATAGAGCATGTAATATAGAAAATCGTATAACTATCCATATTTCATTCTCGTAGAATGAATGAGACGGCTACGACTCTTCCGACATACTTTTATTTCCGTTCTAGGCATTCTTATAAATAAAGTTATTCAAGCGAGATTTACTCCCATTGGGTATTTTTCATATAAAAGAAGAATAATTTTTGTTGTTTATAATGTTTTTTGTTTTATTGCTGTGGAAGTTTCTTTCTCATATCATTGAACTTTGTATGTTGTGATTTAATTTTCATTTGAAATAAATTAACGTCGATCACTGTTGCTATGTTATTATCAGTTGCTAGGCTTTCCCTACTATTTGTAGCTCTGTGTAAAAATTGTGGGTAAAATGATAACGTCTCAAAATGTTTTCTCTTTAGTTGTTGCGTGCATCTAATCATAACAACTGTTAGATAGATACAAAAACGACTAAAAGACTATTGAAATTTCCGAAAAATAGCAAATATCTGTCACAGACTGGCGTGTGATACCCTAAATAGAACCATCATTAAATTGATATGGACACGTTCAGTTAAAGAAAGTTAAATGTGAGTTCAAGCTTGACAAAAACACTTGGTTTTATATTTTGGCCAAGCACATGCCATTTCAATCGAGTGCCCGTATGAAGGTTATGATGATGTCATCCGCAACTTACAGGTAAATCCTAAGGATCATACCTTCACTGTATGCCGAGAGCTGTCATTTGGACCACCTCGGTTATGTACGCAACAAGGATTGACCTAAAGGCTGCAAATACATCTAAAAATTTCTTTACTTCGTAACGTCTCGGCTAAGTTGCTGTCAGTCCAATCGTAGAAACAGTCAAGGCTGTTCGAATAGTTTGCGGTTTCTTTATCGCGAATACATTTTCGGCAAACTTTTTTGTCTTGTAAATTACAGCGCCGACAAATATCCGAGACATATTTTTGTCTCACAGAGATAGCTGATGTTGTCCGAATGTGATATGTGATATGAAAATGGCGTCATTTGGTAAATAGGGAACATATATATGCAAAGGAGGCTATTGCAGTATATCAGTGGTTCTTTACCGATCGTAGGCGGAAAAATCCTTGTGTACTCTGCTTCGGTTGACTCAGAGATGAGAAGAGGAGTCGTGAGTAGAAGGGTGCGGATTCAGTTGTACATCGTCAACATTATCTCTTGAAATTCACTTTACTGCAGCTGTCTCGTTACTAATAACCTCTATATGAGGCTGTGCTGTGAAACATCAAACCAAACCAAACCAAATGAATAAATGAAATTATAACGAAATTAAATTAAAAAAAATACTAAAGCATAATTATTTTAATATTGGTGTCATTTTTACATGAAATCTGGCTACTGATGTTAATTATAAATTAAAGCATATAATAAACAGATGTTGAGGCTATTGTAAGTGTGCTATCTCAGATATTGGGTAGATTCGTTGTTTTGGCGTAGCCGACTGGCAACCTCATCAACAACGTGATAAAACTAACTCGTTCAACTGAGATAATAGACAGTACACATACAATGACCTATCCAGCTTGTCAAAGCCTCAAGAAGGGATTTGCAGATAAGTTTTCTCTGGATTATGACGTTTACGCATGCTTAGTATTTTCAAGCTTTATGCTACCCAAAGCATTACGATAAAAGACATAGGTATGGAAATCGTATGTCTGAGTGAATTAGATTCATATGTGCGTACTTTCTCTCACATTTATGTGCTTGATATATAGGTCGAGGACAACTGTATATATCACTTCTTGCACGCATCACACATACAATAGTGTTGCTGGAGCTGCACGTTTTGTTCTTGCATTAGACGAAGATTCAAAATTGAAGAATGGTTCCTTGTCACATGAAGAAATTTCACAAACTTTCAAAATATGCAAATTATTATGTCATTGCTAACTAAATTGAAGATTTTTTAAGTTCTTTGAATGAGTGGTATGGATCACTCAAAATCTTTGTGGTTTTGTTAGGATAAGACAGATTTAGGGTGTTTTTCATGTTGGCCTTGGTTACGTCTTGCCGTACAATGAAATTAAAGTGTCTTACCAGCAAACACATAACGGCAACAAAACTTTTCTGGGCTGAAAATTGAACCTGGTATACACGTGTAGGAGTCCAACACAGTAACAAATGACCCACATTCTTAGAGAGCTAAACTGAGTGTTTGTGTGTGATTTGGATTTTTAACGTAGCTGTAACAATTTTTCAGTCATATCCCTACGATGTCTGCAGTGTGGCAGTTTATAGTGATGTCTGCAGTGAGGCACCATGCCGCAGACATGTAGCACGATGTCCCATCCAGTCACAGTACCCTGACACCAAGCCGACCAGTCCTAACACTAAGCTCTTATTGCTGAGCGCCTAGCGAGGCAGCTGTTAGTACCATTTTTATAAGTCTTTTGGTATGGAGCTAAACTGAGACGCAGATGAATATATAAAAAGCTAAGTATAGCATAAACAAAGGTTTTATGTAGGTTTTAGAATCAAAATTTAACCGCACTGCAAAGCTTCTCTGAATCTGAATGAACTAATGGTCTATGTATGTATGTATGTATGTATGTATGTATGTATGTATGTATGTATTCATGCATCCATGCATGTATGTATGTATGTATGTGCATCTGCATCTCTTGTGGTAAGTATTTTAACACAACATGCCATTTGTGATTGGGCTCACTATCTTTCATGCAAAACGTTTCAAGCTATTTTAGTATAAAAGGTGTTGGACATTCACGATAGTACAGTTTAAATGAGACAGCAGATGAAGCAAATGATATACACTCATTGGAAATCAGTTGCACAAAGCATTTAATAAAATCATTTTATTTCCAAATTTTTATGTGTGAAATTCCTCATTGTGGTTTCCCGTGGCCATAAAATCACAAATTCCATACTTATCTTATATAACGATCACCTAGGTGTCAACGGTGTGAATCCTCCTCATCCGGGGCTTGATTATTTGGCAGATCAGGATTCACGATGTTCGCGTAAAAGCAGAACAAACAACTTAACCTTGATCTGTGGCGCATAATGCGACTGCAAATCTTTGTCTGTGCTATTCGATGGAGCGTCGTGCTGAAGCCTGATATAATCAAAACATTAGTTCATCCGTAGATTCATGCTTCTTTTGACGGAAATTGAAAATGTCCTCTCTGTTGAGCCTTAACATCCAGACATATCGAAATGTTGCAAACAAAGCTTCAACGGGCCACAAAGAAACTGTATGTGAAGAGCGCATCTTCCCTTCATCGAAATGCGCTTTATATGTATTGAATTCTTTAGCGTTATGGGTTAGTTTCGTTCCCACGTATCAAGTCATCCTAAACAATTAATGAATACATTAAGGAAGGAAAATAATTATAAAAGACAAGAAAACAATGCAAGGCTATGATTAGTAATGAAAGACTTTTTAGAGAACTCTTTCTTCTGATTATATGAATAAATTACACAACTAAAAATCATTTGTACGTTTGTTTTTGAAATGTGAGATAAAAGTTGATATTTCACTGAGACTATCAGTATTGTTCATGTATAACACATTCCACGACATTTAATACAGTCAGCTAATATAGACAAATTAATACTAATTAAGCTGATGAACATGGGATTGGGATCCAAACGAGAAGCCATGTGTCATTCACACTATATATCTGCAGTTCCGCTCCTGGCAAACAGATCACCGTAACCAGCACATAAAAGCTGTTTCTTTGTGATCAAGACAGAATGATCTCTATGATATGATTTGCAGTAACTTAGATACTAAGTTTTGATACGAGGGAAGTGGTTACATTATTGTAAGGCATCACAATGAATTTCAACCATATTCATTTCGTAGATTCACATACAAGCAATTCTAACGATGCCAAAAATGTCACAAAGTCAATTTTCTCAGATTGTGTTGTTTCTCGTATATCAAATGAATATTTATATCATTATTTGCTATATCCAGCTTTTAACATCTCTAATATGAATATTTCCCGCATAAACAAATCTCTAGATAGGAGTGTAAAGAGTAGACTCGTTACATTTTAGCCATGTCATAGGTGGAAAACTTTTCCAGAAATTACGTTTTTCTACAGCTTTACCTGAATGTAAATGCCTTTTGCCGGTTTAGAATTAGGCTGGTTTCTTCTCTCTCTCTCTCTCTGTCTGTCTCTCTCTCTGTCTCTCTCTCTCTCTCTCTCTGGAGGTAGAATCTGCCATCATTTTTCTATAATATTAG
This sequence comes from Megalonaias nervosa, assembly GCA_016617855.1. Lineage (NCBI taxonomy): Eukaryota > Metazoa > Mollusca > Bivalvia > Unionida > Unionidae > Megalonaias > Megalonaias nervosa. Next base: position 22,842 of record JAECUM010062971.1, read on the forward strand.
TACTTTTCACTGACAAAAAAAGACAAAAACTGAATTTGTAGGGATTCATGTTTTGTGAATAGTAAGTAATAATTTAAGCTAATAGAAAAATTTTATATATATATATATATATATATATATATGTATATATATATATATATATATATATATATATATATATCTCTTATATATATATATATATATATATATATATATATATGTGTGTGTGTGTGTGTGTGTGTGTGTGTGTGTGTGTGTGTAGCAACTTTGAAAGGGGATGAACAATAGCGTCTGTACAATTGTATATTTACAGAGAACAAAATTCCATCGTAAAAGTTATTCTTATTTTCTATACATATACGTTTACAATGTTACAAAGTAATTATTGTTGTCCCTGCCAATAAGCATTAATATTTATTTCAGTCTGGCTGGAATATGTAATTTAATCCAATATATTTAGAGCCTCTCTAACGTGGAATGTGAAAATGACCGCTCTTTGGGGTTTTCTCATTCTGAAATACGAAGATCTAATCGTAAATCTTGACAGTACGGATAAGTGCACACCATGGCTTTATTAGTATATATTTATATTCATGGAATTCTTGGATATAATGGCTTTGTTTCGATCTTACGAGCGTCAAATCATACCTATATTAGACAGTCTGCGGAAACTTCTAATCGTGGAATTAAGCCAGTAGTTAATAGTAAGAAAATAAGTGCAGTGCTAGTAACCACATTATTAACCAACCTTATGGCATCTTCACAAAAGCGTTTTGACTAAGTATCATCGAAAAAGGAACGTTGGAGACACAAACATAGTTATTATGAAAAAAATGAGACGAACCAATATTAAAATAAAAAGAAAAAGTTCAAATTTACAAGACCCGACATTAAGTAGATTTAAAAGTATCAACCCTACGCCGATGTTTTTATCGCTGGTTTGATTTTGACGTATGCGAAATTGCTATAAAAATCTAACGTTATTTATATGGCTTGGACACTTTATGTTTTATCAGCAACATAAAAAGAAGCATTAACAAAACAATTGTATTAATTACGAGTGTTAAGGTAACAGTAAAATAAAGTTACATTTAGAGATAATAATCTTTTAGAACCAATAACGACCCTATTCACGTACGCACTTCATGTTGACAATTGGGGTATTCGATAGATGTCAACTTAAAATGAAATATAAGGGAACAGGGAACTCCAATATTATGCAAATAAGCTCGATATATTGGCTACATGTTAGTATTGGAAGCGTTAGGCACGCTTAGTTTATCGTAATTTAATCATGTACAGAAGACGAGTGATGCACGTACTTTTAAATATAAAATAAACAATAATGACTAATGACTAATAAAACGAGGCATGGCAGTACTCTTCTAAGTTATGTATCATGGTATTCATTACATTTACACCTTCATGAGAGTTATTAAAATTCATAATATTATATAACCCAATGACTGTTCTTTCCTCTGATATGTCAGGTCATCTGAAGTAAAATAGAAAGGCTTCATATGTTCAATTGCTTTGGTTTTACCGTTCTTTACAATGAATTTTTAATGCTTTTAAAGTTATTTACCCTTTGTTTGTCATATTTGTTTAAACTGGAACACATTTATTATTGTCCCAGTCATCCGTCGTAAATGAAGCAAGATAAGAACATTAAAACGGATGTTTTTCTCTTTTACATTTTCCACTTTGAATGGAAGAAACGCTGCAAAATCACGCAGTACTAAATTGTCCTTCTTTTTTTTAAAGGAGACCAGAAATCATTGGAAATATAGAATAATAATAAAAGCACTATAGAAGAAAACCTTATTCTGAAGTATCATCTGCGACCGTAATGTCAATATTTAAATATTGGCATATCTTCAAGGCGCTGAATTTCCGTGACCTCATATGCAAAATTTCCGCGCCTCTTCGGTTACATTCGTGATGTGACGTCATAGTAGCGACTTCAGCATCCCGACTGGCAGTTGCCAGCGTAAAAGACAATGCCGTTTTGCGTTGCTTACGGGTACAATGGCACATTAAGAAAAGGCTGTGGACAATTTTTTTTATCTTTTCCAAAAGATAAGGACATAAAGAAAGTATGGATACATTATTGCAAGCGAGTCGATTTCAAACACCATACAGCACTCTGTGCTCATTACATTTCTCAAAGGAATGTTACGAGAGGGATCCTGAAAAAATGGCCTCTCTAAGATACGCAAATGCTAGGCCAAGACTAAATGTTGGCGCTGTTCCAGACATACCGTTGGATATTTTAAATCCAGGGAAAAGTGCTAAACGTGTGAGTTACGAAAATAGGCAAAAGGCCGAATAAGTGACCACAAAATCAACAATCAATTCACAGATCTTTAATCTACACCAGCAGTGCTAAAACAAAATTCGATAGCCCGACACCCGGGGTCCCTCTAATTTTAGTTCGGGCCTATCCTGTATTCAAAGCGAGGTGCCCGTCGGGCTTGTCGAAAAAAATTGTTTGCCTGAGGAAATGAGTAAATGTATTTTCAAGCCATAACACGGCACAATCTAAATCAAATCACCGCCGTCCTGGATGAAACTGAGATCTGATTTTAATGAAATGGAAGCTTTGCTAAAAATAAGATTCTAAACCCCTGACACAGTCGTGTTTCGAGAAAACACAATTTTCAGTAATCTTAAAAAAAACATAAAAAAATTATATAAAAAAACAACAACAACAAAAAAACTTTCAGTCTATGCCGGTTACATGTAGTATGTGTAAAACGGTAATCTGTAGTAATTGGAACTGATATAAAACTATCTCTTAGGCAGTTTAAATAGCAGCGATTAAAAGAAAAGAGGTCAGGTATAAAATCAAAGTTTAACATTAACTGGCTGACAATAGAAATTGGGGGGAGGCGACTGTTGACCCCACCCCCTTGCCCCAATGTGCGAGAGCTCATGGGACGCGCCAATTCTCCCGTGATACACCTAATAAGCCCCCAGGACAAGCCCCTTTTTTTCATATTCTGGTCAGCTGTGGCTAAACTGCAAAATAGCTACAGTTTTGACTTAAGTACACAAGCAATAAAGCCAGTGTGACTAATTAACAGTTAATCCTTATCCTTGTATTTATCTTGTGAAAAGGACTGCCGTTCGGACCATGTTCGACAGTGTGTGTATGTAAGCACCAGCAAACTGATTGGCAAATAAACGATTCCCTATTTTGTTGTAACTTACGACGCCTATAGGACTTCATTTTGACAGTTCAAATCTGCAGTCACAGGTACATGTGGCTACTGTTTTTCCCACGTTTTATGTCCCACCTTATTTCCTTAGGTTTAAGTCTTAAGGCATGTAACACTGTTTACTGAATGAAAATATTTATTCTGAATTAGTTTTTTGGGGGCACATATATTGCATGGTATATTTTGTTTTATTCCTTCTTTTAATTTAATCATGGTAATTAAACTTTACATATACGGTGGAGAAATATCGGGTGTTAACTGGCCGAGTTTCTTTGGCGGAAACGGAGATGTGATTTTGTTTGCAGAGAAAATTACACAGCATTCATTCATAGTGATCATTCATGGGATTTAAGCTAATTGGTGACAATTTAATTTTGTAAATTTTTTACAATAGTACTGTTGTAGTGGTTTTAAAAAATCTGAAATTTACGTGAATAATGTTTAATCTCAACTTTCTATTTAATGAAGAAAAGAACTGTCGTGTGATATTAATTATTTCGTCCAGTGCCGGATTTGGACATTGCGAGGCCCTAAGCTATGGGAAGCTGTAGAGGCCCTATTTGGTATAAAATAAATTTGAGAGACTCCTGCAGACTGTGAGGCCCTAAGCTGTAGCTTGTTTAGCTTATGCCTAAATCCGGCACTGATTTCGTCACTACAATATTCACAAGTGATAAAATAGAATATGGCATCTGTGGATTGCATACGTTATATCTATTTATGTATGGTTTGGTGGGTTTTTTTCTGAGAAATGAAATTGACTGACATAATGTAATAATCGGGAGTTCTCTGCGAAAAATCGGGAGATATTACTAAATCGAGAGGTAGGTGTGGAAATACCCCCAAAATTGGGAGGTTTTTCTCCCGGCTTGAGAGTTGACAGGTATGAACTGTCCGGTCTTGTGGAATTTCAGTCAGGGCTTGTAAGTTCATTCAAGTCACCAGCCCGGGGCCTGTGCCTAAAAAATTGTTTCTTTGAGCACTGACCAGTACAGTACATAAACTGTTATACCAGACATGTATATATTATCAGATTTGTCAATACGCTAACTGTAGTCTGCATGTAAAATACACTGTAATTGAACCATAAGAAGGAAGCTTCTTAATGTTTAAATTAATTACTTATGATTTCTGCTTTGCAGATTTATTTGTGGGGTTTTCTTTGGAAAAAAAAACCAAACTAATGCTTAAGTTACGACTGATGAAAACCGTTCTCAATGCCTTTTACACCTCCCCGGTAATGGATATTGTTTCAAACACAAGTCGGTACCCGTTCTAGTCTCTTCGCCCAGAATTCAGTATTATCTCTCAATGTTTCAGTGTTGGATTTATATTTTCAAAATAGTAGTCCTTAGGTGGTGTGTTGGGGGTAGGTAATGAATATATCATTTACATATAATACGATTGAATCTCATCCTTCTTAAATGAATTTATTGCATTGTGGTAAATTTTTAATTTTTACATTGGGCACCATCACTTAATCCTTATCACATTTTTGCACAGCACACAATGTATAAGTATTTATTTTAAAATTACATTGCTTTTTTCAAATTTATAACACAGTTCAACAGATATAGTTATGAGCATCTCTCGGAAACAGATTCAACTTTTTAATGTGCAACCCAAACCTGGTCTCCTCCTGACTGTCTCGCTCGCCATGTTTCTGTTTCTATTTGAGGACTGGCTAGTATTGCGTCACGTGACCACGTGATCTGTTGTCTCATCAAAACTCGGAAAAACTCGGCAATTTGCGGAATCGTGTTATCTTCCGCGCAATATGATCACTACCCGCCTACGATATGTAATTTATAAACATTACATTCGGATTAAAATTTGTAGAGAATTACATACATAAAAGGAAAAATTTATTTCTGGTCTCCTTTAAAGGTAAAACAACACTTTTTGGTTCCAGTGCAAGTTACAAAAGATTTTAAAGCACTGACAAAAAGGACTGAGGCCCCCACCCCACCATTTAGAATATACTTTCTTATGTATGTTCCAGTAAAATGTCGACAACATTTTAAATGATCAAAGAAGCAATTTAGATTTGAAATAGTGCTTTAAGAAAATGCCATTATTTCTCCTCAAAGTTTAATCAAATCAAAGTATCGCTCTTCAAGTGTTATGAAAAACCATTGATATCAATATTGTTCTTCACAGGTGTTCTGAAAACCCGCATGTACTGTTTGTTGGTCAGTGCCACAAACGCACGAAGATGGAGTCCCTAGTCTGTCTGTCTGTTTTGTCTGTTAATTTTGTCAGCCATTAACGGTCGTTTTTTCACTCGTATGATATTTGATAAGGATAATTAGTATATCTATCTATCCATATATCCGTCAATCAACCAATCTATCTGGCTGCCTCTGAACTGAAGACATTTTATTAAATAACTTGACAAGAATGCAAGTAGATTAGCATTACAATTATGCAGTAGATTAGCATTAAAGTGAAACCAAAAGTCTCATTTCGGACTATATTCATCAAATTACTATATATGTTTAATTTCCTAAATGGGTACAATTGATAATAAAATAATTGTTGCTGAGAAATGGCCGTGTTAAACACATAATTACGAGTTTAATAAACTGCATAAGTTGATAAAGGGCAATAGCACGGTGTGTGTGTGTGTGTGTGTGTGTGTGTGGTTTAGATTTTTAACGTAGCTTTAACAATTTTTCAGTCATATCGCTACGATGTCTGCAGTGTGGCAGTTTATAGTGATGTCTAGCACTGTGGCATCATGTCGCAGACATGTAGCATGATGTCCCACCCAGTTACGTTATCCTGACACCAGGCCGACCAGTCCTAACACTAACGTCTTAATGATGAGCGCCTAGCGAGGTAGATGCTCGTACCATTTTAATAAATCTTTGGTATGATTCGGTCGGGGTTCGAAACCTCGGCTTCCCTCATCCGAGGTGTATGTTTTAACCACTTCGGCAACCGGTGCGGTCGCAATAACTCGGAACATTATGGATAAATAACTGTATATGTATATTTCCGAAATGGTATATATATATATATATATATATATATATATATATATATATATATATATATATATATATATATATATATATATATATATATATATATATATATATATATAATCATCATCATCATCATTTATTTAATTAAAATTTGATACCAATTTATACAATGCCTTAGTATTAAGGCCACTTTTCTTCTTTATATTACTCTGTAAATATGAAATCAAATCTGAAAAGCAGACATGGAAAGTCAAGGCAAAGATACATTATTGATCCTGATGTTTATTGGATTTATGAGTATGTACTTTTTGAGTCAACAATTTAGTTGCCATATTTTTTTATTTTGAAAAAGGGTTTATGAATACATCAATACTTTTCATCTTGCCAAAACCTGGTTATAATAAATAATCCCCAAATACTGCAATCTTCCTCCCTTTATCGCGAAATCAACACCATATGTACCTTTTAATGCAATATAATGACTCGTCAGACGAAGGGTTGATGTTTTAATACTCTGCTTTCTCAAAGATAAGTAGTATCGTCCCAGCTTGAAAGAGTAGCAAAATTGTAATTGATTGAACAAGATGGGAAAAAAGGTGTAACCTCATCATGGCTAACGTAAATTTGCTGCCAAGAACAAAATGAAAATCAGACGTTGCTTTTTATTTGGAGCACAAGCAAGCCCTTTTAGTAATGTTTTTTGTTTAGCAATGATCGAAGCACACGAATTAGTTTGTTTCCGTACTTTTGAGTATTGAATAATTTTTAGTCGAAGTCGAGTGTTATACTTTGATAACCTAAACAGGAACATGTAAAATGACCTTTTATATCTCAAATCAATGAAAGATGGGACAAGCGTTCTAAAATTCCTGGTTTGAAGTCTGTATTTCTGTATTTTCTAATTCTTCTCTTGGTCCAAACGTGTATCATATCGTTCCACAAGAGAGTTCTTGTTATTATCATCACTACATTAATCTAGTACACAGCTGTTTTTTGTTTTTTTTTATTAAGGATCACTATGTTTCACAAAATGGCTGCGGTGGCTTAGTGGTTAGCACGCCGAGTTCGTGCACCCTTTACTATATACTTAATAAAACTCTGGAAAATGCTTGTGACATCAGCTGGGAAACACGCCTGACGATAGTTCAGTAATTTTTCGAGGTTTTGTGCCTTGAATTGGCTGTTTTGTTTGTTTGTAACGTTATATTTATTATTCTCTTCTGACTGCATATTGATCAGTGTTGTACTGTGTGTGTGTGTGTGTGTGTGTGTGTGTGTGTGTGTGTGTGTGTGTGTGTGTGTGTGTGTGTGTGTGTGTGTGTGTGTGTGTGTGTGTGTGTTAAGATTTTATCCAGCACACACAAACTTTTGCGTGTGGGGTGTAGTGGGGCAATGAATTCAAGTCCCGGCAGTGCTGCGATTGCAGTTGTCGCAAATTCCAATACCGCCTGTAGGCTAGGTAGCAGTCAATGACGAATCAGGGTCGCGGATAATAGTATATGAGCACCTAGTAGATTTGGAAAGGAATGTACTGTTGCTGTTGACTTGAAAGAAGTAAAGGATATCAAATCAATTGATGAATTTAGAAGTGTGGAAGAAGTGACGTGGGTAAGGTCTGTTTATGCAGTCGTGCACATTCACCAAATAATCATATAGCATCTTGGGTGGAATTGACATTGCCAGTTATCATTATAACTGTACCCTCGTATACTTTGAACTATTATTGTGTCCATGCTTCATTTACCTCCGTACATTTTCGACAAGGAAATATGCATCTGGTAATGTGTGTGTGTGTGTGTGTGTGTGTGTGTGTGTGTGTGTGTGTGTGTGTGTGTGTGTGTGTGTGTGTGTGATTTCGATTTTTAACATAGCCTTAACAATTTTTCAGTCATATCTCTAGATGTCTGTAGTGTGGCAGTTTATAGTGATGTCTTGTACTGGGGCGTCATGCCGCAGACATGTAGCATGATGCCCACCCCACCCCACCCCTGTCACATTATCCTGACACCAGGCCGACCAGTCCTAACACTAACCTCTTAATGCTGAGCGCCTAGAGAGGCAGATGTAAGTACCATTTTTTATAAGCCTTTGGTATAATTCGGCAAGGGTTCGAACCCGCGACCTCCCGCATCCAAGGCGGACGCTCTAACCACTAGGCCACCGGAACCATCTGGCATTCGATAAAGATAATACGGAGTGGAACTTCTATATCCCGTTCGACGAAGGTGCTTCCCTGAAACGCGTGTCAGAAGGGACGCTCTCACTAACTCCCCTAAACTTAGTCAAATACTTAAGATAGGGGAGGGTGAATGTTTAGAACAGGCGATAATCACTCCCAAGACGAAGACAAAGAACGAAAAATACACGATGAATATGACATTCATTGACATATAACACTAATAACACACACTCACACATTTCAGAGGGACTGAAATAAATTGGTAAAATTGATAAGGACTTATGTACAGTTTGCCGGTTTAAAATAGAGGATTTATTTCACATATTTTTCAAACGCCCAGAATTAAACTCGTTTAAGAATGGTCTTGTGCATATAGTAGAGATTCTTTTTGAAAATGGTGGAGTTGGTGTTCTTAATAGCATTCCTTATGAACAAATACTCCCGATGGGATATAACTATGACTCAGCATATTTCAATGCTTCCTTTTTTAACTACTTCTCGATCATTGTTTAGTTACAAAAGGAGAAATTATATATCATTATTTCGGAAACAAAATAAACATTGAACGCCTGTTAAAGATTTGGAAAGGAAATACATACTATATGCTTATGAACAATACAAACACACATATCGGGCTTTGTTTGCTTGCTTCGGCAATGTATAATACTTTTGTAGCAGTGCTGTAAAATACCAAACTAAACCGAAGACTTCACAAAACCAGGCACGGTATTCCCTCTTAATTCTTAAACAATGTCATCAGCATTGTCAGTAATAGTATGAGCTACATTCTTTTTTTAAACGGAGGTGGGCAAATTGATCCTCTTTGTTAGGAAGATAGATCCTTTAGCTATCGACAGAGCAACTAGCAAAACTTTGTAATGAATAGGTACGTTATCATACATGGCTAAACCATCAAAATACTACACTTTGATTGAGTTTGTAGAAGCTGCCATGCCAATTTAAAAGTGATGAAGTGCCATTTGTCACATAAAAGAGAACTTCCCTTAAAAAAAATACCCGACCTTTGTGAAGTGTCAGATCTATATACCCAGCTAATGCAATATTAAATGTGGTCACTTTCATGAAGTCATGCACAGTTGTATGCACCAGGCCTTGAAGTCATGCACAGTTGTATGCACCAGGCCTTGAAGTCATGTACAGTTGTATGTACCAGGCCTTGAAGTCATTTCTAAACCTTAATCCTTTAAATTTACCGGAAATGTTGATTATAAAGGTAGTCTCTGAAGCTATGGGTGGTTGGTGATTACACCTTTCGTTAGATCTTACTAATGTTATATATATATATATATATATATATATATATATATATATATATATACACACACACACACACACACACACACACACACACACACATGGTGTGCTTAATATTATTCCATGATTGAAGACGATACTTTAAGATTACGATCATTTGTGAACAACATGTTGACATGACGTTTGAGTTTAGAATGTTCTGGAAGCGAACTTGTTGACAATTTGATGGAATTGTCCAGTAGAAATGACCCACATCTACGAAATTCCATCGGAATATGTTGTGTCATAAGTCAGGTGACAGTTTGTATATAAAAATATTTTTGTAAATAAAGTCTTCATTCCTGTTTTATGATCATTATGTGGAATCACTTATAGATATCCAGATATAATTTGAGAGGAATAATTTATTTAAATTGTTCATTGGAATTAAAATGTGCTCAATGACATTTCGACGAAAGCATTACTTTGGGATCATGTAAGACGTTCAAGACTATTGGTACATCAGTATATTCAAGACTATTAAAATTAATTCAGTACATTGTATACTTTTGGACCTGTGATAGGACATGAAGGATTATTTGGAATTTAATTCACAATACTCGAAGTGCCTTTTAAATTTCCATTTTGTAACTTAGAGAAATAAATTATTTGTTGTTTTCAATAAACTTGCTCGTTTCGCTTCTTTCTGTTACATAGTTCAAAGCCACAGAGTCGTAACACTACATTGCTCGGAGACAATAGTTTTTGTTTCACATACTTTGAGGCTATAATTTCTACTGATATAGCTAACAAACCCTGATTTCTTTATTTCAAAGTTTCATAAATTTCGGTTCAAATAAACGTTGGTTTGACCAGGTGTGAAACAGGCTCGGAACAAAATAAACAAGAGTTCTGAGTGTGAAAATCGTAATTGATAATCAAATAGTTATTATTGTAAGAGAAAGGTGTCTGGTTGTGGGAAGAGTGTCATTCATCGTAAATCTTGTGCCAATAACCTAGTGATGTCCTCCCACCTATCACCTTTAGAAGTGTTGTTCCTCACTTCGCACCCCGTTGAGAATTTCTGCTGACATACACGCCAACCGTTGTGTCAGATAACTGTATCAATGATTCATCAATGACGTAAATTGACAAGGTATTATATGAATTTATTTAATATGTAGTAAATTGTGATGAACAAAAACTATTTCCATATAGGAAAATTACATCACTATGCTACAATATTTATTAGTTTAAGAGACAGTATAGCTGAATCATCAAACACTTACAAAAAGTTTTTTCAAGTTCTTTGTTTTAACCTGAAATAGAAAGTTTTTTTTCAAGTTCTTTGTTGTACCCTGAAATAATTTTCACCGTTAACAGATGAAGTACATCTACAGCAATAAGACCCCCCCCCCCTCCCCCAGTCAAATGTTCTGGCAGGAACTGATTAACTGTCATCTTTGTCAGCAATAGACTCTATGATAGTTTGCCATGATTATAATGGAAGGCACTGTGTAATGCGACCATGTTCAAAATAGCTCTGCCATACTTTTTTGTCGCATCGAATTACAAGCAATTAATGATTGCTTTCAAATGTCTAATCTGATACATAGAACAAAATAGGTACCATATATTCGGGTGTTTTTAAATAACGCTTGATTAAGGCTATATTTGCCAATGATGATATTCTTCGTTGCCAATCGCGGTATTAATTTTAGTTCTAGCGTTCCTCACACTGCACAGTTGCTGTTTCTTTCCCTGTTTTGAATACAAACTTCACATACAAATGTAAATTATAAACGTCACCTTGGAATAGTATCTAGTTTCACTTGAAACGTCAAATATCTTACTTATTAATGTATTTCCCTTAAAACAAGGGCACTAATAGCTGATTAACAGACATCACTAAACTGTTGAATATTGAAATATCTTGCAATATGTAAAGTTGCAAACAATAAATAAACCTTTTCAAATAGCCGTTTATAATTGTTATATCTTATGCCCTGCCTAGAATAATATGAACCTTAATTGCAAGATCTAAAGTAAAAGTTATGATTCTGAGATTGCATTTACTTTATTTTTATTTGTTTTCTATACAGTATTTGACATAACTATGTATTGGAGGTGGAAATTCTCAAATGTATTAAAAAAAAAAAACGAATACCAAGGAAAGGCTTAACAGATCCGACTGCATTGCTAGTCACGTTGTTAATCGGGACAGTACTATAGCTACTTTTCGCTTATTAACTTAGTTCTTATTTAAAACCTTACTGAAAAAGTAGTACACGTAAACGAGCCTCGAAGGACGTATATCGTATGTGTTGGAATGTAAACTTTACCATACGAAGGAACAGTTCTTTAATGTGCCTAGTAGGAACTGGTTGACACATTACACGCAAAACCCAGGTGTATACCAATGGACTGAGACAATTCTATATATGCTTTTCACAAATATTATTTAACCCATTATGAACATCAATGACGGTTATCAGCGAGCCATGGTCTAATTTGTATATCTTTTCCATTCCCAAACTATTCAGAAGCAATGCTCTTTCTTATTTATAAAACCGTGCATGATCTGTCATCCACTGCATCTCTTAGCTACGCAGAGCAAGAATTTGCTATGCGCTAGGTTTGTAAATTTGCGTTATAGAATTTGGAAACAGTATAATCAGACAATATCAAGGACTGTGACCTCGATGATACTCTGACTTTACAGCAATCTGTTGGATGCCTTGTTAATTATTTTATTCCGATGCTGAAAGAAACTCGTCAAGTTATTCATTAGATACAAATCTCGGTGAATGGCTCTCCGTTGTAAACGGTTTCAACTTCCTAATTTCTTCAGACAGTGATTCATGGATTATCTCCAAAACATGACGCACTTCTTCAGTTACAGAACAATCCTTTTCCCGTACTTTTCAAGAGATAATAAATTCCTTACATCCAATATAATATATATATAATCGTCACTACTTTCGAATTTAGAGCCAAGCAGCCGTGAGCCTACCCCTTACATGGCCATAGGAGAAAATAAAGGGGTTCTTTGTTACGAGCAAAAGTGTACTGCACACAGTATAATTTTATATTAGTTATAATAATTTATTATATTATGTTACGAGTCTATGCTCTTAAGATAAGTAAAAGAAAAGAGTGAAAGAAAAAAGGCTTTGTAAAAGTTTAACAAATCATTTATTTCCCTAGAATACAAAGTGAAAATGAGAAAAAATAACTTACGGTATTGCGAATTAAAACCAAAATAATCCAAGAATTAGATCAGACACAAGTCCTAGTAATTTAAAGTCCTGAATAAATATCAGTACAAGTCCCGAAGAGATCCAAAACTGAAGACGATGACGTGTCTGTTATAGCCTACGGAGTACTGGTGTGTCAACAGTCTCTTGTTGAATCACAGAAATATTATTCCAGGTCTGAATTCAGTATAAATTCCAGTGAATGTCTTCATCCAAGAATTTTATCAGAGCACTTTTGTATTTCCAGAAAAAATAATCACTTGAATTCAATAATTTGAAGAAAATAAAATTCAGCCCAAACTGGTCACAACATAATACAACTGCTTGAAGGTGCTAGATGTTAAAGCACAACTGACTAAATCCTTACAGTCACAAGATTATATAGTCTCTACTTGACCTCGGGTCACGATTAGCATATCTAAAAAAAATATTACCTAATGGAAAATAGCCTTCTAAAATAATCTAATGAGCCTTGTTTACTTACAACACAATAACGCTTAAAATTCACTTAGGAAACTCCAAAACCCTGACCCAAATAAACACATTTACTCCTTCTTCTTTACCTGAATAATAATCCTGATATTAAGCTCATACACATAGAGAATAATTCAGCTATGTATTAGTTGTTGACATAAATGAAATAAAAATAAATGAAAAAGTCAATCAGGTCAAGCAGAAATGAACTCAGTTTTGGACAAGGTGAAGTCCAGCATACATTGTTATATTACAATAGCATGTAATTAAATAAAATTAGGTTTTGTGTGCAAAACTAACAAATAAACAATTAAATTAAATATAAATAACAATTAGCTATTGTTTGCATCCACTTAATGACAGTTCATGGGGTAGAATAGGTGACCTACAATAGGTACCTAAAGCATGCTTCTTGTTCTTGGTATGCATTGTCTAGCTTTGTCTTCAGTAGCGTAGATGTTAACTACACGAAACTGTTCATCGCGAGGATCTTGCAGATGTTAAAGGAGAAATATTTGCGTCTCCTGTGCGGAATAGAAAATAGATTTTCATATTAAAGATCTATTATTTGGTGTGGCTCATTGGTACTAGTCGTTACACATACACACAAAAGATCTATTATTTGGTATGGCTCATTGGTACTAGTCGTTACACTTACACACAAAAGATCTATTATTTGGTATGGCTCATTGGTACTAGTCGTTACATTTACGCACAAAAGATCTATTATCTGGTATGGCTCATCGGTTCTAGTCGTTACACATAAAACGTATATTCTTACTAAAGAACTGAGGAAGTATCGTGAGCACTGTTAGAACTGAGACTTTTAATAATCGGCCAATAGCATATTGGGCTATCAGTAGGTGTAGACTTATGCATGAACTTTTATGGTTTCACTTTGAGCACATATTTAATTTCTATAACGTAGGGATTGCCGCATCTTCTCTGACGTAGATGAAGCTCTTTTCTGCATGGAATCGGACTTAGAAATACTTAAGCTCTGTCTTTCCGTTCTCGGTTTCAATAGAAGCATAATATTACTAGAGATTGTGGGCATTATCGGATATTGGCTAAAAATGGACCGATTTGCTTCCTTGATAATTAAGTTACTCTGTCTCTGACTAGGAAACATTGGTAAGGTTTGATGATCATGCGAATAATCACAAAGAACCGGTTCTTCATTTTTAAGCAAGGATTAGCAGATGATAGCGATACAATTTTCACGAATTTTAACATGATCGATTTGCTTCATTTTTATGTGATAATACATTTTTCCATCATTTTGTATTCGTATACTCAATTATAATTTGTAGCACAATTAAACAGTTTTGATGGTTATAACTTTGCCACATTATAACGCAGTTTATGTCTGTAATTAATTCCTGATATCAAATTATATTCCGTTTTCTTGCTTTTCTACATTATTTGAATCTCTACGTGTCCTTTAGGTTTTTATGTATTTGATATGTAATGCGTTACGTTTAGAGTCAGATACTCTTTGGTAAGTAAAGACAAACCAGAGGAAATAGTTTGGGTAATGTTGAGCCCTTAGAAACAGGTGTCAATGAATGATATTTTCCAGAATAGTTATTAATATAGGCGGTCTAGAGAGAATTGTTCTGACTTCGATGGGAGTGATACAATATTTGGCGGTTAGAGAAAGTTAATCCTGAATGGCTAAGATAAACGG
>JAECUM010062972.1:0-16175 GCA_016617855.1 Megalonaias nervosa
AGAGAACGGAATGTCAATACGTGTTATATAATATTATGACTTTTGACCGATTCTGAAACAAAGAAACTACCTGTCCGTGTCTTAGCCATTGTGTCACAGCCAAGTTCGCGGTTAATTCAAAGAGAATCTTGCCGCGGTGGTGAGAAACTCTGTTTGTTTTGCAATCAGCCATGTATGTCACCGGTCGGCTTAGGCTTAAAGACAGGAAAACCCGACATTATAACATATCAGCGCTACTACCCCAGGCAGTTTT
This sequence comes from Megalonaias nervosa, assembly GCA_016617855.1. NCBI lineage: Eukaryota > Metazoa > Mollusca > Bivalvia > Unionida > Unionidae > Megalonaias > Megalonaias nervosa. Next base: position 254 of record JAECUM010062972.1, read on the forward strand.
CAAAGAGACCACCGGTATCCAATAAGAACTAAGATAGTCACATTTTGGGAAGGTTTCTCACGCAGCCAGATATTATCCTGTTACATTCATTTTGGAAGGATCAGTACAGTTTGGAAGTGACTAAAGAAACATTACGTAATCCAAGAGCAAATTTTGCACTCGTGAAAAAGAGCGGAAAAATAGAGTTTTAGGAAATTCGGACGAGATTTGGATCAAAGGATTCTGAGGCAAAATATCTTCGCCCGAATCTGTCTCACTTTCCTAACAAGGTGTCGTAAAATTTATACGCTATTATGTGCATTTAATTTAGTAGAAATTAAAACTTCTATTGTTAATATTCAGTATTAATGCATGAAGTTGTTAGGATAGAATCGAAGTGGATGGTGTAATCTGCTACGATGTTGATGATAGTGCATAACTGAATTTAACAGTAAGTAGCGTTAGAACTTGTACTTGTTTGTATTTGAATATATGCAGAGTTAGGTTTTGTTGGCTTGTGCACGTACAATTTGGCATTTTTTGTATTTGTATGTGTCTTTTATAATCTGTAAGGTAGGAAATGTGTAGGAATATTGTTGATGTTGATAGTTTATTATATCGAGAATTAGGGATATGTGTGTATGTATCAGAAGTCGTGATATTATTGCTGATGTTATTGCCTTTATTATAGAACAAGCGCGTGTGAAAAATTTAGATGTGAGTGTATGAGTTGACCTAATGATTGAATTGCCATTATGCTTATGAAGGGCTCGCAAAAGCTGGACATTATTCAACTCGTTTCATAATTTCAGTATTAAATCATTACCATTTGAGATCCTCTATATGGTTGAAACTTTTTAGGCACAATGATTAACTCCAACTCGGAGATATTTCACTTGAATTTTAGCATGCTGACAAAATTCTTAAAGTTCTTTGATACAAAATATAACAGGAATAATGTTACACAACGTCAAAATTTAGGACTTGGAGTTAGTTCAAGCCCCGTGCTGTTCGAGACCACTTGGCCAGGACTGGAATCTTACATAGATTATGAACATTTTCATGGTAAGGACAGGAAACAAAAATCACACATGCTCAGCGTGGATGTTTATTTAAAAACGGAAAGCTTCAATTATATCCATACTTGGTCAGATTCTGTGGTCTTGACGAGGAGGAGAGCTATGTTTCAGAATATTCAAATGACAAACTATACACTCCTGTACAAACTATACACTCCTGTACAAACTATACACTCCCTCTGTGTAGAAGTATACACTTCCTCTGTGTAGAACTATACACTCCCTCTGTGTAGTACTATACACTCCCTCTGTGTAGAAGTATACACTTCCTCTGTGTAGAAGTATACACTTCCTCTGTGTAGAACTATACACTCCTGTACAAACTATACACTCCTGTACAAACTATACACTCCCTCTGTGTAGAATTATACACTCCCTCTGTGTAGAACTATACACTCCCTCTGTGTAGAACTATACACTTCCTCTGTGTAGAACTATACACTCCCTCTGTGTAGAACTATACACTCCCTCTGTGTAGAACTATACACTCCCTCTGTGTAGAACTATACACTCCCTCTGTGTAGAACTATACACTCCCTCTGTGTAGAAGTATACACTTCCTCTGTACAAAGGGGTTTAATGTAAAGGGTGAAAAATTCTGTATTACTGTGTAAAGTTATTTTTTTTATGATGACAATGCATCCCTATCTTTTACCGAATATTTCTTGCCGTACTAACTTTTCTTTCAGTGGGATTCTATTTAGCGGCTGAATCCAGTCTAGTCTCAGTTACTGTTCACAGTGTTTGAACCATCAGATAAATTTGATCTAATCGAATCAAAATAAAAAAATTAAAAACTTTTGCAAATACTCTAGGTCATTTTATTTTATGAAAAATAAACAATTTTCCATACGGCAAAAGAGTGCCCTAAGACCTGGTGGTTTGATCCTGACCGCCGTGCTTAATGTCTGGCCTTATTTTACTTTAAAACCCATAGATGTTGTGTCTTTCATCTAGAAATTATATGGTTAGGATTTACCTATTTCACAGTGTCTTCCAATAAAACCTTTAGAACATGTGCACTGGTAGCTTCCCACCAAATCTATACAAGTGCCACCATTCAAACACATCACGCCAGCACAGTCGTTGATATATGTAGCCAAAAATGTCAAAATTCAAGGGCAATTATCAGAAAAAATTTCATATGTTGCAATAAAAGTGTTGTTTTGTGTGGTTTTTTGTAGACATTGCAATGGCCAATTCAGTTTAAATAATATCAGATGATCTTTGATGATACAAAAACACCCAAATCCACCAAAATCCACTAAAATCCAAACCAAAATGCCGACCAAATCCACCCGAATCCATACCAAATCCACAAGAAATCGCATTGTGTCTACCGTCTCAGGTTCTGGGTTAAAATAAAATGCGTTAAATTACAAAAGCAATTAGAAATTCGTTGTACGAATCGTAACGAAAATACCATCTCCAGTTACCATTTGCTCGGGAATTATCGACCGAGTCCCTGACGACATATATGTCCCTAATCTGCATAAGTAATATTCTAGAATAATGCTAAGGAGAAATCCAATCCAGCACAAATGTTGATATAGCTAACAATTCTATTCATAACTTGGTGTCTGATCTTTTCCTACTGATTCTTGGAATGTACTCTCTTATTAATGTCTCTTTTCATTGTTATATTTATATATAAAATCAGAGCCACAGGAAACCACTTTGTCCCTGTAGTCAATGTGAAATCTAAGTCGATGAGCCCATTGAGACACATAATAAAGATGACATGGACTACAAATGTAAAGAATACGAGAACAGTGAGGTCGATAATTTATTAACTGCGATTCGCCGAACTGCAGTGTTAGTTTGGATGATTTATCCGACATTTTACAAACCAATGAGTCTGAAGACGAAAGTTACATTATGGAAGCGGTAACCACACAAGAATGCAGAGAATCGCTGGATCATTGTGCCGTATCTGACGTGTCATATGTAAATACTCGACATAAATCAGCTCCATTTCCAGCGATGATGCCAGCTAGCAGCCCTGGAAACTTCATGACCAACAAGGAATTACTGAAAGTTATCGTGTCCACTGAAAGAGGAGAAAAAAAGCAGCCCACAGGGAATAAAAAGCGACGTATACATTGCAATTGAAGCACCTGATGACGATAATGGTGCCAAAAACGTCCCAGATAACTGTGGTGTTTGGGATTAGAGAAGTGCTAAAACAGTTAATCAGACTTATGTTGTCACTGATTCTGCTGACAACTGCGTAGCGTGTATATGAAAAACGAACTGTGCTGTGTCATGAAAATGGTCAGTGGTGCGATCACATATGAACTAACATTGCCTCAACCATCGAATATTTTAACAATTCATAGATATTATACTAAATTGATGGCATACAACTCTTTCAAAAAACGTGCAAGAGCAATTGCTGGATTGCCCGATTCATTTCCTGTAGAACAAATGCTGGCCATTGTGGGATACTGTGGCAAAATGCCAATAGTCTTTAAACAACACGGACATTCAAAGAAATCGGAGCCATATATAAGAAGAAAGACCCAAAAATTCTTCAGAGAGCAGCTGAAATGGCTAAGTACGAGAAAGTCAAGAACGTTCTGACAAAACTTACGGAAGATAACAGTTTCACGGCTCCAGAATCTACTAAACCAAGAAATCCAGAGACCGGAAACGAAAATGTGAAGAAAGTATTAACTCCAGAATAAATATAGCTGATGTTGTGGTCAGTGTTTTAAGTGAGCTTCACAATAATCCAGTCATCAAAGAAACAATTTTGATAAAAATACAAGATACCTGCTGTCATTGTGAAAGAGATGACGGATGTTTTGTAGATTTTTCTAGAACCTTCAACTTGGGACGTTTCTATGTCAGTTTTTTCTTACAAAATCCGATGTATGATAAGCAATAGAACCATTGATTTTCAGGTAATGTTTGAGCCGTGCATGATACAGTTTGATGCCGAAGAGGAAACTTACGGGAGCTTTTTTTAACACGTTAGCGATCGACTTGGACACAATGCTCGATTGACTATTGGAAGTGATGAAGAAAAGAGCGTGACGAACACCCTGAAAGCCAAATTTACACAGGAAAAATGTTTGTTATGTACAAAAAAAAACCACATTAATGACAATATACTACGACATCTTCAAGAAAATGGGGCATGTGCACAGGTCCGTAATAGAATACTCCAAATCATTTTTGGAAAAAAATGATGTCAATATTTGGAACCTTATTTCCAACAATTTGAAGTATTCAAAACGTACTGGCAGAGGTTCGTGTTGGAAAAAGTCAGTACTTACGTTTACCGTCCATTACGCGACAGATTAATCAGTGCATCGTGGACAAACAACAGCGAGTCAATGAATCATAAGTTAAAGGCGGCTGTTAACTGGGACAGAAACAAGTTCCCAGAACTTACTGAAGAGATTGGAAATACAATGAAAAAATCAAATTCTGCATCACCGATGTGCCATTTATAGCAAAGGCGATTGGCGTCCAACGCCTTCAATGAAGTAGCAAGCCATTCCACAACTAGTATGGCATGGTATGACACAAATGGACAAAGACAGACATGTACATAACACATATACACATTCATAATGCATCGCAACAATTAATGTTATATATTAAATTTCAGGAATGTTATACATGAGCACACATACTTTGAACGTTTTACTGATGCATTGTCGTTAAGTTAAACTTGAAGCATGTGCTAAAATCGCCTACTTATTACTAAGAGACGATATTAATGCAGATCATGAAATTTTATTAATACCGAACAAGAGAAAAACTTTCATGTCAATTTCTTCTCGATTTCGGTGGATCTTGAATGGATTTGGGTGTGGATTTTGGGTGGATTTTAGTGGTTTAGGGTGGATTTGGGTGTTCGTAACACCGATCTTTGATGGCCAAAATCATTATCGTAAAGGTCTTCGGCTTATGAGGTCTACCATTCCCATACTTTAATTTACTGCGATATATATATATATATATATATATATATATATATATATATATATATATATATATATATATATATATATATATATATATATATATATATATATATAATCTTTGTTAGTTACTTTGATGAGTTACATAATGACACGACACATTTTTATAGTCACGTAAAATCTTGCCTACAATAAATAAAATAATAACTTCTTTAAAACTTTTATGTTTCACTGGAACTGAGACTGTTATCGATGCGATTTGTTAATAAACAAATCGTCAATAACTGCTCCTTACCTGTCTCACATCTTGTTCCAGTATATCCCAAGAAACACGTGCATTTAAAGCCACCAGCTATATTCCTACAGGTGCCATGGTGTCCGCAGGGGTTAGGGTCACATCGAGTCAGTTCTGTAATTCATACAACGAAAATGAATTTATTGCTATGACTTTATAGAATCAATATACTAGTGCAGTTAAACAGTAAAATAAATGGCTGTAAAAGGTGACAATAAAGAAAGTTTAAGATGAGCACACTCCCTCTGTAGAAAAGAATATACATAAGGGGCGAAATATTCTGCATTACTGTGAAAAGTTACGTTATCGGGCAATAATAAAATACGATAAGCGCAAAGCTACGAGAATGATACATTCATCTAAAGATTATCCGTCTTATTATTCATATTTCTAGTCATTTAAGATAATCTGTCTTTTACTAAACTTCACGTCAAATTCACGACTATGGATCGAAAATTTTCATTCAGAATACTTGCTTTTTCATAAATGTAATATTCATAAAAATTGACTTACTGCGCTCGATGTAAGTTTCCTTGACAAGTGACACAAATTTGTTTTTTTTTTTTTAAAAGGAAGAAAAAAAAAATAAAAAAATAAAGGGTTGGAAAAGAAGGACCGATATCAATCTTTATCTTGAATCCAAAATCACCTACAACTCGAACAACGGTAGATTCAAAATTGTGGTGACAAAAATATAGGAAATTTCAAACTTGTATCATGCAAGAGCTCGCGGCCTAGTTAATTAATTCACTAATCATTCACGACGGTATGAATATGGGAACAAATATACGAACAAAAACCTAAAAAGTAGTTAATAGATGATTTGAGAAAGATGACAGTCATTCACCTAAAAGCATCACACGTCAGTTGTAGGTTCCAATCGATTTCTTTAATGTGATAAATTGCAATAACTTCTCTTTTTTTAAGTGCGCAAGCGTGAAATTCTGCTTTTAATGGTGCACAAATCAGCAATAATCGGAATATTTTCTCTCCCACAAAGTATAAAAAGAAAGTCTCTTTCTGGGTGAATTGTCCGACTATTCCGAAAGACACATGCATATACAATTGTCAAGGCTGTCTACTTAATAATTAAGCCTAATTAGGAAACAAATTTAAGAATTACAATACAAATATACATTTTGTTGTAATAGACCTGGGGCTTTTAAGCTTTAATATTATGGGTGGGAGGTTGGTTTTCTCATATCATAAGTTCAACAGTTAAACATATTGTTTATGCTGCTAACAGTGAATTTGAACATTGCAACTGATTAGAAATGTTGAGATCGTTTACTTACCCTGATACCTATGAAATCGTACATGTTATGTGTCAAGTGTGATAGCTAGTCATGTGGTAACAACAGCACTGTCATCAAGTTCTATCTTGCACATCGTTAAATACTCATAAAATCTTCAAGAATCTTACTTTATATGAATATGTCATACCCAGAAATGTTTATCGCACTTAAATTTCCATCAAAATCATTACATGAATAGCACTAAGGTCGATGACTTCATCATCAGACGATAAGAAAATGCGTTTGCAGTCAAGATGGCCGACGTAAGATCATATGACCGGTTCCACACACTAAATTTGTCAAGTTTCACATTTTTATTCATTTTCACTTGTTCATTGTCAATGCTGGCCTTATTTTATACAAGTTTGAGTATGTTTTGAAATTTAACAATGTATTCTTCATTGGTATGCTAGACAACGTATGTTCAATATTGTCCGAGTTCGTTGGTACTTGTTTACTCTTCAACCATGCATAGAAGTCGTTGTCATGATTAAAAGGCTTTGATGTTTGACGGACAGGACAAAATACGTAACGTTATATAATTGCTACTGACTGAGCGTACAAGGACAAGTGATGCTAATTAAAACTGTACATGAACCCTCAGTGACTGGTTGTAGAGTATCTGTTCGGCACATTCCGACCTGTTTGGCGTTCCAAACAAGCAATGATTGGTCAGTATTACGTCACATGACTATCATCCGAAAAGGATAAATAGGAGCGAAATTCGATGTTCGACAGATAGCTGTCAACATTAAAAGCGTCCATATATACAGATATTCATGGGTATAGAAAGATTACTGTCTTGAGGTAGTTATAATTTAATTAAAAAATTACTTTAACACATTAAGAAACTGATAGATAGTTACACAAATAAAACAAGTCAATGAATTTTAATTTCTTTATTATCAAAATAGACTGGAATTACATATATATAGACAACAATAGGAATCAATTCAATTCAATCAAAATCAATTCACTGCAGTACATTCAGGCTTAACACAAATGTAATAATGTGCATTACTAAATATAATCAGCTATATCCAGCCACACAGAGAATTTAAGACTAACTTTCATAATATTTTCTCTGTATGTCATCCATTTCTGCCAGAAAGATTACATTGAGGTTATGAAGGCCAGCATATAATAGCATTTATGTATCACATATTTCACGTAATTATATGTATATTCATCATTAGTCGTATTTTCCATTAATTAGGAATTTTATCAGAATTTCCTCGAGCCCAAATTAAAAGGTCCTGAAAGGAAACATTTCTTTTAAACTTATTATTACATTTGCGTAAGTTAGCACATACCCTACCCACCCCCAGTTTGTTACAATATGCATATACACAATACTTCTCATTTAAGCTGGGCATGATGTCACTTCCGTGTACTAGATTTCAATCATTTATTAGTCCATCAGTGAAAACAGTATTTGTCCGGTAATATTGTATCACTCGATTGTTGAAATAAAAAAACGTGAATATTTTCAAATAACGTTGGAATATTGACGAGACCTGTTGTGCAGTTGACTCCAGTAAAGAACTGCTGACAGCTACAGTAATAGTGGGTTTCATTTAAATTCTGACAGGTTCCATTATTCAAACAAGGTCCAGAGCTGCACGGAGTGGAGGGCGATATGACTGAAATAAATCAATACAGACAATGGACAAACATATGAAAAGATAGAACAAACGAAGGAAAGAACTAAAGTAAATAACAAGGAAACAAAGAAGAATACCCACCTGTAAGTGGCAGTAGAGGTTCAGAGGTAAAGACGAATGGATAAACAAAAAGTAAAGAAAAGTATAAAACCAAATGTAGTACGATATATAAACGTATGGACTGAGGGAAATACAGGGTTTTGCGAAATATCATTATCGTCTTGCATCATGTGATGGAGGAAGTATGGACGGTATGGACTATATATCTCTAAATCACGTGTGTCGCACTGAATTAGGAATAAATTCATACTGGATTGAATATATTCGGAGGAAGGAAACAACAAATTCATTGGTAATAGGCTGTAATCAAAAAGTAATTAAAAGTCATTAAAGAGGTTATCAGATGGCCTTGTCATAAAATAATGAAATTGTATTTTATTATTTAATATGCAATTTCTTACCTTTGCACGTGATGCCTAAGACATTTGCAATAATGCTGGGTAGAGAGCTAAAATCGCTTACGATATAAACTAAGCTTGGATTTCTAGAGATGAGTCTTAGACCCTTTGGATCCACCAGCGACGAAATCCCGATGGACAAAACCGGAATTCCGGCAGCTTCAAGATTCAACGCCGGCTGTTCAAAACTGTCTTCTGCTTGACCGTCCGTCATCAGAATCAAGAGCTTCTGGACCCCCGACCGTGCCCCTCTTGCTGGAGTAAAGTTATTGTTCAAGACAAATGTCAAGGCTTTGCCCGCATACGTGCCACCACCGCTATAGCTGATTTTGCCAATCGCCGAGATTAGACTTGAAATGTCCTTGTAAGTGTTGAGCCAGAACTGATTGGTGGTGCTTGTAGAAAAAAGACAGACACTGACTTGGACCTGGTTCGGAGCTATCGGAAGTACGGCGACGATGGACTCTACGAAAGAAAGCATTATCTTGAAATTTTTGGGACGAACACTGGATGACTGGTCAAGAAGGAAGACGACGTCGGCCTTGCTAGAAGAACACCCTGGAAAGAATGCAATAAGAATCTATATTTGTGAGGAACAATACCAAGAAATAGCTGCTAAAGAGAGACAATATGGGTACCTATAGTCAAGAATGTTTTTTTTAATAAATATTGCATTCATTGCAGTAATATATATATATATATATATATATATATATATATATATATATATATATATATATATATATATATATATATATATATATATATATATATATATATATATATTGTTACGTATATATAATTAAATTGCTTGTGTGTTACTTTTAAAATTCTTTTTTATTTTATTTTTGTTTCATTACATTTTGTTGTAATGATTATTGTAGGGATTCAAAATTCTTTTTCAGTAATTCTGTTTATCTAAGACGTAAAACGTATTACATTAGTAATATTTTTAGTTTACCTTGGTCCGCGGTAGTGTAATCGCTACGCGAATACGATTGGCTGTTTTCAAGGTCCTTTTCGACCTACGTGTTAATCTGGATAAACAATGTTTTATTTTTATCTTTGTTTTAGAGTGATAGTCTAGTTCTTAGATAGAGCTACGTGCAAACTGGCAAATATCTTATTACGTATTTCAAGTGTTATTAGATCACGTAGTCTGTCTCGCGAGAACGGGATGATAATTCGGGTGAATATATAACCTTTTCTGAGCGCTTGTCAGTCAGTTATATTCCTGATACCTAGAAGGTCGGATAGGTTACCAGATTGTTTTTGATATTCATTTGTGTTTGGAATTTAAATAATTTATTCTCTAGAAAACCAAACGAGTGTACTGTTTTATAAATTATGGGAGAAAGAAATTCAGTGGAAATTTATTCTAGAATTATTCGGAAACATAAACTGTGGTTCAATGGAGGAATTGTTATTTTGTGCAAGGACTACATCTGACGTCATCGCCTTCCATTTTGGTACGTCGTCGAGATTCGAACCTGGATTCTAATAGAACTATTTAGTGATAGGACTTGTATTTTTCATTTTTAGGATAAAATTTTGGATTATATTCACAAACCGTAAGTCCTATTTTCCAATTTTTGCATTGTTTTCTAGGGAAATAAACTATTTTGTTAAAATATACAAAGCTTGTTGACTTCACTCTTTTCTTCTGTTACATTTGTACGAGCCTACACGTAACAATATATATATATATATATATATATATATATATATATATATATATATATATATATATATATATATATATATATATATATATATATATATATATATATATATATATACCTGTACGTGGTAGGAAGAATGCCTTAGGCAAATGTAATCATGCATTTAATCTAATTATCTTCATGAGTCCAACGATAAAGGACAAGCCGTAAATTACTTTTATTTCCTCTGGAAATCTAGATGATCACACTTTTGCTTTTTTTTTCCCTCTGCAAATTGAGATATATTATATTTTGTTGGCAAACTTTGGGGGGAAATCGTATTTTCTCGGATTTCTCAGTAAGTGTGGACTAAACTTTTACTGTTTTAAGTATGTTGATAAAGCGTAATTTAATGCCTCCAACGTTTGCAGTGAGAGCATGTTGTTTTGGTCCTGTCGGTTGTCCGCAAAGCCCCTGTCGAGAACGCAAAACTACCCAACGGAGACAGACGAAATTCTACAAGCATATTTATATACATTTCTAGACGACCTCATTAGATTTTCAGACCACTACAGCAGTATTTTTTTAAAAAAAATTACAGATAGGCGAACTGTTGGAATTCTCTTTTTATCGACTAACTTTTCCACACGAAAATGCCAAAAACTGCTATAGAAAGTTTATATTTTGTAGGCATGTTTGTATGCATACATGGATGACAGATTAGGTTCGTCGTGCTATAAATAGCAATCTTCAATTCTTTTACATGAGTTTTTGTTTTTTTAACTTTCCGGACTCATCGGGAAATACGTGATTTACAAACAAATCTAATATTCAAATGGCATGTGTGTTTTATGGATACTTTATTCACAAAAATGCAAATATGCAACTCTTTGTTTTAAGGCAGATATCGTGGATTAAGCTATTTAATTAGTAGTCATTAAACTGAGAATGATTGTTTTAAAAACCAATCAGTGTAGTGACTCTGAAGAGGAAGAACAACGAGGAGGAGGATTAATCAAACGTATTGATAGGAATATTTCACCGACTGAGTCAGACTTGTAAACTTAAATGTACTTTACTCATTATTCGTATTCCTTAAATCCCACTCTGTGAACATAATTCGAGATCGTTTACTTTTCTTCTTGCAGGTATCGTACTAACCCTAAATGCTTTTACCAAATTAGACCGACTACCGATGCGGAAATGAACATATCTTTTGCCGATTTCATTAGTGGTTGGCAGATAAGTCAGATAATGGCGTACGCTGTTTTCATGTAGTTTGACCAAGCTCGGGCGTAACTCCGCGAGATCTACGCCAAGCGAAAGTCTGGTTAAAGGTGTGCATAATTAATTTCTACCAATAAGCGTCACTCATATTCTTTTCATTCTTGGCTTCTAATGTATCAAAAATACCCCAGCTATACCATGAAAGTCCACTGATGCTATAAGCAGCCGCGGTAGCTCAGGCGGTTAACATTTCGAACTCACGATCGAAATGGTGCGGTTTCGAATCCAGCCATCAGATCAGCCCGGGTTGGCTACTGCACTTTACTCCCCTTGTCTTGGTACTAAATAACCTACGTGTGGTGTTGTGTCGCAAAACACCAAACCCAAACCCATTAATGCTGGAGGTGGGGGGGACGGAGTGGTCATATTTACTGATTACTGCCATCTCACCTGTCTACGAGACTTCGAGTCTAGGGCTCAGCTTCTTATTAATTACCAGACACACTCATATGGCAATGATCTCACGCAGGTCTGGTTGAACGAGATTAGACTGACAGGCATTCCAGGTTATCTCATATGGAAAAGATCTCACGGAGCTCTGGCTGAACGAGACTATACTGACATGAATTTCAGGTCATCTCATCCTCCTTTTGCATGCCTATTTTATTTTTTGGGTGCTCATTACTCTGTTCTTCATTGTATTACTTAATATCTTAAATACGAGTGTATACCTGATTTATTTACAGCAGAAAACATATTAGAACTAAACATCCGAGAATCGAATAACAACATTGACTTATTACAATTTAATTTGATCTGGAAGAATTTCAAAATTCTACCAGGGCATTACTGTATATACATCAAGAGAAAAAAAAAGAAGAAAATATTTGATGATAATGGGCCAGAAGAAAATAAAACTGCAGGACTACTTACACCTGCAATTGTAAACGTAAATACGTCTTTGAGTCATGTAATGTAGAAAGAAAACATGTTGTCATCTGATGAGACAAATTATATCATGTTGCCATTCAGTGGCAAATCTTGTCCAGTAGGAGGGTCGATAGAGAAAAAATGTGTGTGTGTGTGTGTGTGTGTGTGTGTGTGTGTGTGTGTGTGTGTGCGCGCGCGAGCGCGCATGTGTGTGTGTGTGTGTGGTTTAGATTTTTAACGTAACTTTAACAATTTTTCAGTCATATCGCTACGATGTCTGCAGTGTGGCAGTTTATAGTCATGTCTAGCACTAGGGCATCATGACGCAGACATGTAGCATGATGTCTCACCTTATTGAATTATCCTGACACTAGGCCGACCAGTCCTAATTCTAACTTTTTAATGCTGAGGCAGCTGTTAGGACCATTTTTATAAGTCTTTGGTATGATTCGGTCAGGTTCGAACCCACGACCTCCTGCATCCGAGAGCTAGGTAATGATGCTCTTCTTGCTAAATCAAACAAATAGCCTCTTTTGATCATTAAAATAATATATTACCTTGGAGTAGGTGAATTTGAGAAGGTGTATATCACTGAGTAAAGTTGCTATAGACTGAGCAATTGTTGTTATTGGCTTTGAAATTGTTGCAACAACTGCTGCTATTGTTACCCCCTTTCCTTTGAACAGTTGTTTTGTTTGGGTGGTTGAGGGGTGGGGTGCATTTCACCTAATGGTAAATATTCCTCCTTTTTAAATTGTTTTCTCTTATTGTTTCTCTCAACTGTGCTAGATGTCCACCTATTTGGGCTCGTTTATCACTACGATATCTGGAGTGTGGAAGTTTACAGTGATGTCTAGCACTGGTGTATCATGCTGCTGAAACGGGGCATCGTGTTCCACCCAGTCACATTATACTGACACCAGGCCGACCAGTCTTAACACTAACCTCTTAATACTGAGCGACAAGTGAGGCAGCTGGTGTATTTTTTTTCAATATGACTCGGCCAGGGTTCGAACCCGCGGCCTCCCGCATCCGAGGCGGATGCTCTAACCACAAAGGCCACTGAAGCGGTCTAATTTCTCAAGTATAGTTTTCTTTGATGGTTTGTTCTTTTGTATTAACACCTGCGATATTCTAATATTCCAAACCATGACCATCAATTATGTTTCAAGTCGTAAATCTACCGTACAGACATCATCATATTCATGATCAAGACTTTCAAGTTCTTTCAGTTTAAAAATCTACACCGCCCTTAGCCATTATTTTATTTTGCCGTTGTGCGTATTTTCTAGTTGAAATTTAGTGTTCCAGAAGTCTATTTATTCGCCTATTATCATCAACATAAAAACATGTCCGATAGAATGTAATCCTTCATAAAATGACGTGTTCCTATAAGCACGCTGTATATAATTAGGTTAATAAAATATATAGTGTATAAAGAAGACTACTCAAATTAACTTCTTAGTGGATGTTGGTCCAATCAGCACTTTATGGGAGGTGGATATTTGACGCCATGCAAATGTTATAAATGTAGTCTGTAGTTTAAATTTGTAGAAAGTGTATTTGTGGAAGATTATTAGAGATATTGTAGGAAAAAAAGTTACAATGTCTGAAGAATCACCTTATTTGCAGCGTTTTGGACAATATCGGTAGTAAGGTCTCAAGACACCCCCCCCCCAACCCCACAAAAAAACCACTTTCAAAATCTCCGGAAAGATATGACAGTGAAACATTAGTGTATATTAAGTTTCGAGATTTTTGTAATATAAGGAATTTAATAAATTTTGTATTTATGCGTAAACCCAAGCACAGTGTCCAAGACGTTTTAAATCACAACGTATTTTTCGCATGTAACTCACATGTAGACGAGTAACGTTCTGCTAACGTTACAAAAGATAAACAGGGAAAAGTAAACGCACCTCTGATGAGAATTTATCGTCTGTTCAGAGCGCATTCCGTATGCAAATTGAACGTATTCTCCGCGCTCCTTCAAGTAATTTTCAGTGAATATACTGTGATATTTTCACAAACAATGTCTGTACCTTTGACATTTGAATATTTATTGGGGATTGGTCTACTTGATAAACATATGTAGAGGTGTGCTTGCACTACGCATTCGTCTATACGATAAACCATTGATGCGTGCATTATAATATCTCTTTATCTAGTTAAAGGCTAAAACAACCTGTCATTTCCAGGGGCGGGGGGGTGGGGGTCCGCTTGCAAATAATGCAGATGCGTATGCAAATTATTATTTGGAAAAGGGACAGAATAATCATCTCGGGGGAGGGATTCTCTTTTAATCAAGAGTATAAAAAGTGAAAGTTCGACAACTCATGCTTCCAAGTATCGATAACTTTTTCAATTTTGAATTAACTCCCTATCAATTTGGAAATTTACATCGCTGAGCAAAAATCTAAAAAGTTAAAAGCAGAAAATGTATCATGTATCAAAGGAAAAGCTGAAAATTTAGAAATTGTAACGTTTATGACCAAAACTCTACAGTCGTATCAAAAAAAAATATTTGCATGGATCAGAAAGCAACAGTATAAATTCGAATTAGTTTCAAGAAACAACTATTGCTGATTTTTAATTCGGATATTCACGGTTTGTTCAGTACGAGCTCCAGTATGACGACAACAAAATGCAGACCACTCAGGTGGCTTGGCAATCAGCATTAAAAAATTAGTGCTAGGACTGGTCGACCTGATGCCAGGATAATGTGACTGGGTGGGACATGATGCTATACGTCTGCGGCATGATGAACTATCACACTGCAGACATCGTAGCGATATGCCTGAAAAATTGTTAAAGCTACGTTAAAAATCCAAATCACACACACACACACCGCAACAAAATGCAGATTTTCAAATGCGTTTGCCAATGTGCGGCCAACGTGCAATTTTTTTTCTTCTTTTAGAAAATGGAGCCACACTTGTTTATCGGTACATAATTTTAATATATATAACGTATCGGAAGAGCAACAAATCAACAGAGAGGAAAACATGGGATTATTGTTGATTAGAACTAGTCACTGAAGAAAAGTGCATGAAAATGCATTTATGCCTTTGACTTTTATAGCACACAAAATCCTTCCAGCTTGCAGTTTCTTATTTAGTAACTAAAGAATGATTGTTAATATCATGTTGAAACCATCCCAAACTTACATGAAACAAACTGTGAAGAAGTCTATGCAAACGGACTTTGAGCAGTTTAAGAAAAGATGAATGATAAGACCCGAGTAAACCAAGTAGTTTTACCTACCGGAAGCGGTGATCTAGCCCGGTGTTGCCCGTATGATAAAATTATGGATAGAACCATCTTCAGTGGCCATATTGGGAGACCACTGATAGATTTTACTGTTGATTAAATAAAAGTGTTTGTAAATTCATTTTGAAA
>JAECUM010062975.1:0-18968 GCA_016617855.1 Megalonaias nervosa
TACCAGAAGTACAGATAAACGTTCATCTTCGAGGGACAACGTAAGGAAAACAGGGCAGACCCAGTATGTTCGTTATGCATACTAAGCTTTAAATAGATAGAGGAAATTATTCTAACAGACAAGATAGCAACAGTTTTCGGCATTAAATTTACTTTAAAGAAAATAAATTAAATCACTGGATTCAAAGCCTAATAAAATTAGAAAAGTCGAGCAGTAAAAGAAAATTTTGACAACAATTGTTTTGTTAAAGAAGGTTACTCAACCTGGTAGAGAGAGATGAGTTAATTACTTTAAGTTAAGAACACATTTATTATATTCAATATGCTTCATTGAATTGCTGTTTAGTCTATATACGTTTAGGAAACATATTGTAGCATGCGTACTACTTTTGTTGCGCAAGAATTGTAGTCTGTTTGCTTTGTGTTCTTCCTTTTTTCATTGAAGGGCAATCAAACCACCTTTTCTGGACATATAATTCAAATTTCTGCTGTTATTAATTGTCCTTTGCATTTATGTGTACATTTCTAGAACTTACCTTTTAATAGGCACTGAATAATCAGTGTTCTGCTGACTTGTCGCTTAATCCTCTACATACATACATACATACATACATGGCTTTTGGGGAATCTGCAGCTAATTACGTGTAACAACAAACATCTTTCCAAAATGTGATACTTGTGCAAAACCTCAATGGCCCTACAGACAGAAATGTGGGTGCAACTAATAAACATACCGTACACTGACCTTGCTGCTTTTGCTGCTTTTGCAAGATAACTTTGGAAGGAAGACAAAATGTTTATTGCAAAAGCTATCGTCTATCATGTTACAAATGTTATATACATGGACGTCAGCAGGAATTTTTCGGGCGGTGGAGGGGGGGGGGGAGGGACAAAGCCAAAATCAAATATGTACTAAATAATTAATAGATTTTTTAACATGGGGGGTGGAGTGCATGTGCCCCTTCCCCTGCGCAAGTAGCAAATTCAGATAAAAATTGTCGATCCATCTTCTTATAATATTTGTTCAAAACAAATTATAAAAACGCATAAGCATGTAGGCAGAATATAGGATTGTCACATGCAACATGTTTTAATTGCGGGAACCTAAGTTCGTATGTTAAACATGACCATATCAGGCAAATCTTGAGGGAAAGATCTAACATCTATTTACAGTTAGTCTTTTTAATGTTAAATGACATTCTGAATGCGATCTGAATCCATAAAGATACTCCAAAGTTATCGTTCGGAAATGAATTCTTTAAGTGCAAATTGTAACTCAAAATGGAGTCACAAGCCAGTGAAATCTCTTTAAGGTGTTTCTAATATAAAAATTCATTATCAAATTTACTTCCAATCTGAAGAATACTTCTAAAGGTATCGAGTAAAAACGAAAATCGTGACTCTCAGTTTCAACATTAGCATGAATATCAAGATAGTGTAAATATAGCATTGTCACACAAATACATAGATTATGGCGGCGGGAGGGTGGCACAAGTTGTAATAAAAAGAAAAGAATCAGAACAAGTGAGAAGGCTGTGGCGATACTCGATAAAGGAGTAGAGGTGACGATCGATTAGCGCCAATTCACTTTCATTTTAACGCCATTTATAATAGTCGCTGGCGTCATGTGCAATGCCTCGCGAGCAGCTCACGTAAGTATATTTACATTACTTTCTATTTACGCCATGACCTTATGAACGCGTCTATGGCGAAGATCGAACCTCACCTATATATTAGAGGGCAAACAATATACAGTAGTAAGTATTTTATTCTTTTTTTTTTTATTTTATGTGCAGAGAGATGAATACACTTTGAAGATGAGGTTATCTCAAGACGCTACACAGGTAATCTAGTAATTAAAACGTTTTCACTTTGCAGATATGCGATTTGATGAGGTTATCTCACGAAGGTTTCATTCAGGGCGATTCTACTGCAAATCAATTAGCATACTTCTTTGCTACAATCTGCAAAGCAGCAGATTCCAGTAAGGAAATTATTATTGTGTTTTATGATATAAGTAAACGTTTTTTTTTTACCGTATGTGGCATAAAGGACTCGTTCACAAGAGATTTAAATGAAAATTATATATATATATATATATATATATATATATATATATATATATATATATATATAGAGAGAGAGAGAGAGAGAGAGAGAGAGAGAGAGAGAGAGAGAGAGACCCTGTCAACTTAAAATGTTTTCGCGGGTAATAAGGAACGTGTGATTACACTATCAGAGAGGATTTTTTATGATGTAAAATCACCTTTGTTTGGACTGCAGCATGGTGTACGATGTCTAAAGATTATATCCTATTGGGTCTGAACTGAAGTTTGAATTGTATTCTCGGCCAGTCCCAAATGAACTGACAACAGTAAAACTGTTCGATTTGACTAGTCGAAATACCACATACTCAAAGACAGGATCAAGAATTTTATAAACTCCACACCAAACCGTACGTCAATCGGAACGGCTTTAGCTTTTTCTGCAAGACAGATATATGAATCGGATGTCTGTTGGTGCAGTAATGTTACAGCAATATCATAAATTTTGTTCTCCGGAAATTTCTCCTAAGAAAATACAGAAACGCAATCGATTCGGATCACCTAGGCTATTTCTATGATTGGGCTGACTGTTGGATTAACCAAGAAGTTACGAATGAAAGAAAAAAAAGTTCGATCATTTGTAAAGTCTCGGTCAATCCTTATTTTCAAATAGCCGCAGTAGTCCAAATGACAGCTTTCGACATACATTCTACGTATGATCTGTATCATTGACGTAAAAGTTGCGGACGATTTCTACTATTGGAATGACCTTACGATTGACCGAGAAGTTATGAATGGAAAAAATATTCGATGCATTCTTAACTTCTCTGTCAATTCTTGTTTCATAAATAGCAGAGGTGGTCCGAATGCAGCTTTCAACATATATTCAAGGTATAATCCGTAGGATCGACCTCGAAATTGCGAATGGCTTTAGGTAGCACTAAACAGTTTTCGGATACGGTCGAGTTCGAGGATGCATGCGCTCATCTTTCAGCCTCTCGCTCTCATAACATTTCGGAAGAACCCTCACATGTATGCATTTTCTAATTCGTCAGAGAATAGAGAAACCGAACCATTCAAATGCTTGCAAAGGCAAAGCTGAGCTTTCTCTGATTAGAGTCACACTAAAACCATCCACGCTACGCATGAAAATCCTACCCAATGAAGAAAATATACGAACAATATCAGACATACTTGAGATATAAGACGGTATCAAATGCATCCCAGATATTGATAAACGAAACAGGAAAGGGACAAACATTGGTCAGGGGGCCCACCGCCGTCACAGTTTTTAATTCATTTTTTCCAGGGGCTCACAAATCCTGCCCGCGACCCTCACACTCACTCACACACAAGGCCGAATCAGGGTATGTTCCAGAACCCCCATCCATCAAATAACGTACACACACATAAACGTACAGTCACTTGTCACTTGAAATTTGACGATAGTTTTATTCTTGCGCATGTTTATTGGTTATTATGCACACTTTGAATAAATAGACACATAGGTGCTTACTCTGGTGCCTTTTCGGGGCCCTTTTGAAATTTTGGACACCCCTCCACTCTTGGCCTGATCCAGCTCTACACATACGCAAACAATAATGATGATGCTGCGGTGTCTTTGTTGATGATTTCATTGAATTTATTTTCGGATTTTTGACCTGGAAAAGTGGGGTTTATGAGAGAGACAGAGACACAGAGACAGACAGACAGACTGAAAGAGACAGAGAGAAAGAGCAAATAGAACCGTCCATATGAACCGATGTTGTTTTATATAAGTCACGAAGTATACATGCACTAAGAGAACCACATGACTTGAGAGATAAAGTGATAATATCATACCACAGGTGACCAGAATCCAGAACACTTGTGTTATATTACTATTTATATATGTATATACATGCTTCAATTATTCGAAAGCCAGTCTAGTCGCAACTGCAACAGGAAGTATAATAGGTAAAAAAAACTCATAACTGTACCCAGGTAAAATGCATATAAATACATGTATCGACAAGAGATTTGCTGCCTAGTGTTTGTGTTAGTCACAGGATCAAGATTTGTTCATGAACACGTTTTAAGATCTACGACATTTTTATGCTAACAACGTTGCAATAGCAATTATTATGGTATCAATTTTCTGATTTATCATTCACAATGCAGACAGTAATACTATACGCGTACATTGTTCACCTGTCTCCAGGCACTGACTTTACCTGATACTAGAGAAAAGTATTCGGGGTTTCGAATGACTGTACTTTGCACCGCAATTTATACATCACAAAACATAGGTCTTAGGTGAATTGTAGGACTCTTGATTTTCCTTACTGTATTCCCTTGGCATAAAACTTATATATCTGCTTTCAGACTTTTTTTTACCCACGACTGGAAATAACATGTACAGAAGTTATGATGCATAGATGGAATTAGAGTTAATTCTGAATGTTTTCCAAAACAGGCTAAATTCCTGTAGCAATGTCATAGCCATGTTTTATAGTAGCTTTGTTTTATTAAAACCGCCGTTTTTGACGTGTCAAAAGAACAGGTCTAAACCTGGTTTAGTTGGGCTGAGCCAGCATTAAAGTATTTTGGTTGCAAGGCTTTTGGTCATTTCTGTTTCTTAGCGACAACTTTCTTCATGCGTACAACAGCCTGGTAACTCTACCATATTAGTCACTGGCAAACACGCCAGACATACAAGGCAATATTTCTTTCGAATAACTTCCTGATTTTGGTCAACATCAAAATCGGAGATAATTGTCGTCTGAAACCATACACCTTTTACATACGATAGAGACCGCTGCGATGGTTAGTGCATCCGCATTCGAACTCCGGCCGAATCATACCAAAGACTGATTAAAATGGTACTAGCAGCTGCCTCGCTTGGCGCTCAGCGTTAAGAGGTTAGTGTTAGGACTGATCGGCCTGGTGTCAGGATAATGTGACTGGGAGGGACATGATGTGTGTGTGTGTGATTTGGATTTTTAGCGTAGCTTTAACAATTTTTCAGTCATATCGCTATGATGTCTGCAGCGTGGCAGTTTATAGTGATGTCTAGCACTGGGGCATCGTGCCGCAGACATGTAGCATGATGTCCCACCAACCTAGCAAAGCAGCTGTTAGTACCATTTTTTAAAAGTCTGCCTCTGCCAGGTTCGAACCTCACAAACTCCTGCATCCGAGGCAGACGCTCTAACCACTAGGCCACCGGAGTGGTCTCCATTAGACATGAAAAACATAATTTAAAGACTGATTGTACGTTGTAAACAACACACGTAAAAGACACATCCAAAAGAGAACAACGTTTGAATAATTGTATTTAAATGGCTAACAGGACCTACCCTTTCCCTTTCTAGTTCATCACTGTGCACAGAAAATCCATTACATGTTTTAGGGAATATTAGCAAATTAAGAAACGAGAACGAAAACCAGCTGTAACCTCAAGGTCAAAAGTGCAGGTATGCAGTCTTAGCTTCATAATGAATTATCCTATATACATGTATGACTAAACTTCATCATGGGGTTTGAGAAACATAAGCAAAGAAAAGAACTTGAATCAAAACCTGAAAGCAAAATTGTAGAGCTTTTCTCCCACATGTGTTTCGTGCAAAAATGAACGTTTTGTACAATATGATTACGTCCAATTAGAGACCTCCGGATTGGCAGATGGTCACGAGGTACATAGCATTGGTGAATATTTATCCTTTTTTATTGGTTTATTGGTTAATAATATTCAAGACAGTACTTAGCAAATGGGCTCCTGCCAGAGACAAGTTGATCAATGTGGGAGTAGTGATTAAGAATGCATTCCTTGTTTAAAACATGGAATTCTGTGTCTCTGCACTGTAGGGCATAAGGTAGTCTCATTACAGGTCAGCCAACATTCCCTGGCCTGTCAAAACTCTTAATACAACTGCCCACAATCATCCTCCTACTAAACACTAAAACATGTACAAAGTCAGGAATAAAAACAACACAAAAGCGTTACTAATCATTAGAAGCAATTAGAAATTAGTGTATGTCACAGATTTAGTATCATCTGTGATGAAGCTGGAAAACGGTAAGCCTGGAAATTACTTTTTCAATATAAAGTAAATAGTGTAGATCACGTATAGAACTAATGGAGAACTAGTTCTTAAAGGTCTCGGTGAGTTCATACTTTTAAACCTTGAGACAGGAACAGGGGAGAGAGATGGAACACAATGTCACACAATAAATAGCGACTTACACATGAACAACAACTGTATCAACAATACAGCAGATCCTGTACAAACAAGTTGATGCAGATAATATAAATCCTAAGACAATATACATGTTTCAGGTGAATGTGTCATTCCAGTCAGAAAATCAGGTTTAAACATAAGCTTTATCCACTTTGGTATATATTATCTAAGAATTTATATTGACAAAATCATTGTCTTTATCTCTGGATTAGTGATAAATAAATAAAGTATTTCTTTTCCATTAGACATGAATAAAAAAAATAATTTGAAGATGGATTTTAAGTTGTAAACATCACAGGTATAAAACATCCTAAAGAGAACAATGTTTTAATAATTAAATTTAAACGTTAACATGACCCAATCGTTATAGTTTTTCATTGTGCACAGGGTTAAGGAAAATATTAGCAAATTATTAAACGAGAACGAAAACCAGTGTCAACTTTCTGACCTTAAGGTTAAAAGTGCAGGTATAAATATTATCAAGTAAAATAGTCTTAGCTTCATAATAAATGATCCCATGTACGTGTATGACTAAAATTCATCACTGGGTTTGATAAACATAAGCAAATAAAAGAACTTGAACCAAAACCTGAACGCATAATTTTATTGGGGGGGGGGGCACCAGACAGATGCCCCCCCCCCACTTATCCAAAAAAAATAAAGGTTTTTATGTTTAGATGTATCCCCCTCAGAGGTGTTGCAAGTGTATTTATTTTAAACAGAATTTTGATCCCAATTTTGTGTGGGGTATTCTTTTTTTCCCTAGTGTTATCTAAAAGATGAGTTCCCCTCTCTGGTTTAAAGCACCAGTTTGGAAAACATCATCTTTATTTTCAGTGACCTTTGTCAAAGGGTCCCTATGTCCTGTGTATGTTATCTGTGTAGTGCTATAATGTATGTATGCTATAGATGTTTTTGTAAGGACGGCATGATAATCACATTCTTTCAGAGTTTCTCTACAAATGAAAAATGGTTTATTTCAATACTAAATTTTTATTTGATCATTTGCAAATTTAGAATTTTGTATAAGAAACGGTGTACTAATTTTCAATTTATATTAAGGAAAATAAAGTCTGGTGTTTTAGTGAGTGCAACATTGTGTCGTTTCTTATTTTGATTGACTTAAAAAGGAGGTTGGTAATAAAACCAGTCCGTTAGGAACCACGTGTTTTTATTTATTTGGTAACATGCTTCTCCTTACAAGACATAGCCTTACTCCAAGTCAGCTCCATTATTTAGAAATTCCAAATACAAAAGTCCAAATGGGATTGTATATTTATGTAAGTTTTGTTAGTCCTTTTTTTATTTTATTTTTCCTGGAATCCATTTACATAAAGAAGAAGCCCCTTGTGTTTATGTTTGTTTGTCCATTTTCTGCACATGTCTTTTTCGGAGGCTCTTCCACCGACCTTCCCACTTCGCGTAGCGCCTTGTGGTATAGCCCAGTGGCGTTTCTGTCTCCTACTTCATCCATGTGCAGATACCCTGTCTAAATTTTAGAATTAAGAGAAAGTTAATTATCTTAGTATAGGATTCCAGTTTTTATATTGTTGATTAGTAAGTGAGAGAGAAAAAAAAAAGAAAAAAAAAATTTAATTATGAAAACATTTTTAAAGAAATGGGTCATTTCCGTATCGTAATAATTTGTCCACATTTCCTCATTGTATCTATTATAAAGTTAGTTATTCCGAAAAAGGTTTTTTGGTCTAATTTCACGTCTAAATATAATAATCTATTTCGCTGATATTTGATAGTTTTAATTTTTGCTATTGAAGCAATAATACTGTCTCTTGTCTTTTTATTAGTTTTGCATTCTAGCATTACATGTGTCTTTGTAAAGCTATATGCTTTACATAAAGGACACTTTGGAATTATTTTTATCATGCCTTTTCTTTTTGCTACTTCCCCAGTGAGCCATACGTCGTGAAGGTATTTGAAGATGATACTTTGAATTTTTAAAGATTTTATATTTGCCCAATTTGACCATGAAATGTCCCAATCTACCCCCCAGTTTTCCCTTTCTACTTTACATCTTTGATTTTTTGTATAAAATTCCCTTATTATTTTATATGTATTTTTATCCCCTTCCCAAATTTCTTTATTATCTCTAAATTTAAAAACCAAATCTTTTATGTATTTAAATTTTTTGCTTACGAAAACTTTTTGGTTAAAGCATTGTTTGTAAAAATATCCCGTCTATTCCTGTTTATAAAACCAAACCAGTAAATATAAATAGCTTCCCACGGCATATCCGGGGAAGCTTTAATTTTTAAAAATCTGTTGATAATATTTGCTTCTTGCATCCATTTTAGATTGGGTAAAGCTAAACCTCCTCGTTTGCTTTCCCGATATAAAGTTTCTTTCTCGATGTAATGCAATTTAAAATTCCATATATAGTTAATTATATCTTTATCTATTTTGTTTAGCACTTTGTGGTGTAAGTCTAGAGATTTTAAAAGGTAATTTATGTTTGAATAAAAGTAAGTTTTTGCAACTTGTGCACGCTCCATTATACACAATGGCGTTTGTGCCCAGATTTCAATATTCTTATCTACTTTCATTTTAGGTTTTAAGTTTTCTATCTCCTCATTTTTGCCAAAGTATATGCCTAAGGCTTTAACCCTCTCTTTTATCAAGTGGGGTGGGAGCCCAGGGTGGTTCCCTCTCCAGTTACCTATTTTTAATATTTCAGTTTTTTCATGATTAATTTTGGACCCAGAGGCTTTACCGAAATTTTCATATTCCTTTTCCAAGTGTTTAAAGGAATTTGGGTCACTTATAAAGTTTGTACAGTCGTCAGCATGTTGGAGCATTTTGAATTCTTTTTTCAAATTTGGGATCTTAATTCCTTCTATGAGTTTATTAGTTCTTATTTTTATGCTTAGTATTTCAATCGCTATTACGTATAATAGCATTGATAGAGGACAGCCTTGTCTGAGTGATCTCTGTATCTCAAATGTTGCCGTAATACCACCATTTACCTGTACTCTAGCATTTATATCTCTATACAGGATTTCAGTCCATTTTCGGAAGTTTTCTCCGAAGCCAAATTTTACAAGTACTTGTTGTATATAGTTTTGTTCAACTCTGTCAAAAGCTTTTTCTTGGTCGAGAAGCACCATGGCGCCTCTCTGACCTGATTCTTTTATAAATTCAATTATTGTCCTGATGTTTAAAATATTGTTCTGGATATCATTTCCAGTAGCACCACACGTTTGGTTTTTATTTATTATTGTGTTCATACATTTTTTAATTCTGTTTGCTAGTAATTTACTTAAAATCTTGTAATCATTGTTTAGGAGGGAGATGGGCCTCCAATTTTTTAGGTCTGTTTTGTCTCCCTTCCCCTTATATATTAATATAATCAAACCTTCCCTCATCGTGTCTGTCATTTTACTATTTTTTAACAATATATCATTATATAAAGATTCCAAGATTGGCGCTAACTCACGCTGGAATTTTTTATAAAATTCCCCCGTGAGTCCATCTCTTCCTGGTGACTCCCCTTTGGCTAGGGAGTTAATAGTTTTTATGATCTCTTCTGTAAAAATCAAATCATCACA
This sequence comes from Megalonaias nervosa, assembly GCA_016617855.1. Classification (NCBI taxonomy): domain Eukaryota; kingdom Metazoa; phylum Mollusca; class Bivalvia; order Unionida; family Unionidae; genus Megalonaias; species Megalonaias nervosa. The sequence continues at coordinate 9,828 of JAECUM010062975.1, forward strand.
TAAGTCTTTATGTACTGATGTAATTTTTTCATATTTAATATCTTTTAAGTATAAATTTATTGTGTCCCCACTTATATTTTGGGTTTTATATAGGTTACTATAAAAAGAGTTAATTTTTCCCAGAATTTCTGATTTCTTATTTAAAATATTCCCTTCCTCATCAATTAGTGTAGTAAGGTTTTTCTCCTCCCCTCTTCTAAATTCTTCCCTTTTAAATAAACCCTTGGCTTTAGTGTATAATCCTGAAAATTTCCCTGCCCTAATTTCTATCCCTTATTTTCTTGTTCCCTAATCTCTTTTAATTTATCTTGCAAAAGAATTTGCTTTTCCTTCTCTTTTATTTTTTTTAAGTTGTGACATTATCTCTTCTTTCTCTTTTTTCCTCAGTTCGCTTAATCTTTTGCTATAGTTTACGGCTATATTTTTAATTTTCTTTTTAAAATTATCCCATTGAGATAAAACATCTTTCTCTTCTACTAAAAACATCCTATTTATTAAATCCTTTACTTCTTTTATAAATTCTTCATTTTCTAAAAGTTTATTGTTAATTTTCCACGTACCCTTACCCCATTTAGTTCTATGTTTTGTTTTAACCTTTAATTCAATTAATTTGTGATCTGATATCTTAAAATCTATAATGTTAGCATCTACATATAAGCCTTTATTAAAAAATTTCCCGTAAAATTTATCTAGTCTACTTGCTAGTCCGTTTTTATATTCATAAGTAAATTTCGTTCGAAGTAAATTTAATTTCCTGTATATATCGTCAAGTTTGTGTTTCTTTTTTAAATTCCAACATAGTTTTCCTAAAAATTATATCATTTGAAGTCAAATCCCCTATTCTATCTATATTATCACTTACCCAATTAAAATCCCCTCCGATCACCAATTCTTCCATAGAAAATTCACTTATATATTTATCAAATTTTTCAATAAAATCAGTTTTTTTGTATTTATTGGCCGGAAAATATGTGTTAATTATGTTGAACCCGTTTACCCTAACATGGAGTACAACATTTTAATAATTGGATTTAAAAGTCTAACAGGTCCTTATTGTTATAGTTCTTCGTTTTGCACAGAAAATCCATCACAGGGTTTAGGAAATATTAGCAAATTAAGACACGAGAACGAAAACCAGTAGTGACCTCAAGGTCAGGTATGCATGTCACCAAGTAAATAGCCTTAGCTTCATAATGAATTATCCCATTTACGTATATGACTAAAATCTATCATGGGGTGTCAGGAACATAAGCAAAGAAAAGAACTTGAACCAAAACCTGAACGCAGACTTTTAGAGCTTTTTCCCCTCATGTTTTTGGTGCACAAATGCAACGTTTTGAACAATATGATTACCTCCAGTTAGAGACCTCCGGATTTGCAGATGGTCACGATTTACATAGCATTGGTGAATTTTTATTCTTTTTATTGGTTTATTGGTTAATAACATTCACGACAGTATTTAGTAAATGGGCTCCTGCTAGAGACAAAATGTGGGACAGTGGGCAAGAATGCATTCCTTGTGTACAACATGGAATTCAGTGCCTCTGCAATGTAGGGCATGGGGTAGACTCGTTACAGGTTAGCCAAGTTTAGTAACCTTTTGTGAAGAGACTACACTCTTAATTACTGTGCACTGAATGCTAGTATAAATACGTTCAAGGGAAATATTCCCTGACCTGTCAAAACTCTTAAGACAATACAACCACTCACACGATCATTCTCATATATAACACCAAATTATGTACAAAGACAGTAGTAAGAAAAACAAACTAAATTAAATATTTCTTTTTTATTATTTCTTTTTTAATGTTGTTATAACAGTTTTCTTCGGCCCTTTGATTTGTACTATGTCATCATAATATTTTCCTGTATAAACCAAAAGTTCTCATTTGTTGCAAGCATATTTTGAACAAGATTCACTTAAGATAGACAGAAAGTCTGATTTATTAGGGCTGGATCTTGTATCAAAGAGCGAGTTTAACTATCACCATCCAGGGTCTCCTTGTCAAACATGTACTCCCCAAGTCCAGTTCCGACACGCTTGAGGTTGGTAATGTGGTCACAGATCTTTTTAATGGAATCCACCTGTTCTTCTAGGTACTCGTGCTCGATGAAGTCCATCATCTGGTCAACAGAATACAAAAAGTTCATCATTGGTTGAATTTATATAAATAATTTCTTACATACCATAAGAATGAACTAAATTCAAATACAGAAATTTTATCACATGTAAACAATATGGCAAAACTACACGTTTAGTTACTATACAATGTACCCTAAGTAAATGAGCAGACAAATACACAGGGTCCATGCTGGTGATTCTGATAAAATGATTTCCCTATGAGTACGTTATTTTGGTTAAATCTGATCCAGAATGTTCATTTCACCTTACTTTGATTTCACGCTACTCCTCCCATCAACAATGTTTCGAAATAAAGCATAAATAATCAAAGTAAACATTAATAAGCGGTCGATTTTCCATTCATTGAGGAAGGTGTAAAGACAAAAATATTTTTCATCCTCTGTAGTGAATATTGGTGATAACCTATGATCATAAATTGCACACATTAGATTGTTATCTACAAACGTCCTGCACAACATTCAAACATGATCCAAAGGGGGAAAAATTGGAAAAATTGACATTTTGCAGCCCAATCAGAGTGGACTGTGACTCAATGTATGTAGGTCCAGCACTAATAGTTTAAATAAATAATTTTATCCAATACCAGACCCGATACCCTGAAAAGACCTCTTCAGTAAGGCAGGCCATATGTTTCTGCGACTTAAAAAATTTTCAGCAAGGTGTAATGAAATGTCATGTACCAAAAATGTCAAATCGGAAACGTGCATTTAAAAGTTCAGAAGTTCCAATCTAGCTAAACTAACAATATATGCAACAAAAATGTTACTGAAGTACACTTAGTCCTTAGTGACCTCCACTTCATTTTCATTTCAAAGCACCATGGATGTAATTCTTGCTAGATCTCGTCAAATGACACAATCAAAACTTGTTTGATTTTTTTCTTCAAATTTCATGTGGCAGCACAAATAATCTCCAACCAAAATCAATGTTCAAATCGAAACCTATTCTTTAATAAATATACCTGGGTTAATTGTTGCTTTTCTTGCACTCTTTCAATAATGTGAAAATTACTTTCTATCGTTTTAACATTTTGTATGTTAGATGACATTTCTAGATAGAAGCAAAAGCTAGATATGCAGAAATCCTGCATGATAAACATGGGCATGTGTCCAAGGTCCAATAATACCTGTTTGGTTCTCCAAGACACCCCACCAAATTTAATGTGAAAGTCTAGATCCATGCCAATTAACGACAAGCCAATATCCAGATCGGATTGCAACAGTTGTATTTGTTCATTATTCGTGCTATTATTCAATAATTTAAGGGTAATTTTTAGCAAGACTGATAAGGGTCAGCCGGTCTGTAAATACTTCATCCTACCACCATGTTAAAAGGGGGATTTTACTTTGTAAATAAGTGCAGATTAGTTCACTGTAACCTATTTTTAAGAAAGCGGATTCAGACTTTAGCTATATCATTAACCCCATAATTGCACACAGTATGTAGTTTCATGCTTGCTGGAAGAGCATTGTAGCTATTAAGTCAGAGAAAAAATGGCTATAGCGACTATATAATCATTAACTAATGTGGTGGAGTGGGAGTCTCAAATGGGTTGTAATACATGTGCTTATAGTAAAGTAATATCTACTGGCTCAAAGGTCTTGATCATTTAAAGACATGTTCATCTCCATGGAGATATATATATACTTGAACTACTCACCTGGGGGTCACCATGAGACTCTGCCACTTTGTGCAGGTCGAGAAGGGCCTGGTTCACGCTCTTCTCAAGATCGAGAGCCACCTCCATTGCATCCAGTCCAGTACCCCACTCATCCCGATCAGGCTTCTGAAATCACATGACAAATGATAAAGATATTTACATGACAATGTAGAGTAACTACACAAGAGATCTTGTTAACTTTTTTCCTGTGACTCATTCCACCTAAGCGCCCATACCCGAATACACCTGGCTCGGCAAAACTGCATTTTATCAAAAGCTCTTCATGCATAAAATAATAATCCAATCATCAATTCATGTTGTAGAAGAATAAGGTCGCAATGCTTCTCCACATGTGAACTGTTCATTAGGGAGGACATTAGTAGTGACTAAATGATCTAATATAATCCTTTCCTTGTTATGATCGGAGGAACGTTTTAATTTTTTTGGACTTCTTTCAATATTCTTTCCGAATTACAATGCTGATTGTAGGCTTCTAACATGCCAGTGATCTTCCTGTTGGTTTTGGTTTGGGCTAACGACAATTCAGTTACCCACAAAGTAGGTAACAAAAGGTAATTGTACAATACCATCATTTAAAGCTCAGACATACAACTACCCCCACGGCATTAGCCTATTACAATTTTTAAACCCACGTCATACTATGTAAATAATGGATAAAACCAGGTTGCACACACCTGGTTCAAAGTGACAAATGGCCAGCATGTGCACGTTTCATACTTTGTTTCAATTACCCTTTCAATTTACAGGTGTGCATCTTCCATCCATGTACAGAAAGTGTCAGTACAAAAAATTTGACTCCTTTTACTGACCTTGATGTCCTGGAGGACGATGCGGCCACCACGCTTGTTCTGATATTTCATCAATTTCTCTGCATGCTCCCTCTCCTCCTCAGAGGACTTCTTGAAGAACTTGGCAAATCCTTTCAGGGCCACATCATCCCGGTCAAAGTAGTAGGACTAAATGAGAAAAGGCCATCAAAATCTTTTCACATCATTCTTTAAAGCAGGATTCTGAGTCTTAATAGCTTAAATCTTTGCCTTTTTATAAGAATAAAAATCTGAAAGTCATTTTAAAACTTTTTTTTACATGGCTTTTAACATTTTATTTCATACATCTTGGCTCAGATCAGTTAACAGGTATTGTCTTCAGGTACACTTCTATAAATGTTGATCCATGCTATATACAGCAAGACGTACAGAGAAGAGCAATATTTGTAACATGTTACCATTTAATCTCTACTGTTCAATACTTACAACACTACAATAGGTCAATGAAAATTAAATATCAAGTCCTTCTGTGCCCATCCCCAAATAACCCACCTGCAAAGGTTTAAAACTTATCAGAGAATAGTGGTTAGTGCATACCGATTTCAGCTATCTCTTTCAAAAAACGCCTTGAAAAACTTTACTACGCAAAAATGCACATTTATGCGGCCTTTTATCAAATGCAAAATTACACGCATCACTAACTCTGAAAGTCTCATTGTACTCTAACAAGTTTACACCAAGTGTTTTCAGACGATACCATTATGCTGGCTTTTATGGTTGTCTAATTCAAGTGCACATAGATTTAGAATTATTCTGCTACCAAACTGGATAAGAACAGGTCTATAATAGATCAGTATTTCATTACCTATTAATAAATTATTTTAACTCCAGGTACGCCTTGCAACTGTGACAAATGTGTTAATATTATCGATCGTGTTAAATCGATCTTTCCCCAAGAAACTGCGACGTTATTCCGCTAAAGCGATATTGAATGCTATGGTATAAAAAATACAATTAAAAAATGACCATGCACAATAATACAGAAAATGCTATTTAAGCAGACACGACTCGCAAACTACATAACACTTAATACGTAAGAGTGCTGTTCTTTAACATCGCCCTGGCGGCCATTTTGATTGTAACTCACCATGGACTGGTAGATATAGCAGGCATTCAGCTCAATATTGATTTGCTTGTTGATACCAGCTTCACTTTCGGCATGGTAGTTCTGACGTGGTCTTGTCTGTGCCATTCTTAAGATGGTAAAGAATTAATTTGATCTTTTTCTCTAAAAAAGATAAAAATTGGAAGGTTTATTTGCTCGTACGTTCACTGACGCAGCAAAGCAAATACGACCAGACTAATGCTACAGTATCGAGCTGCTGCTTTTATATACTTTCAAAGATCCGGACGTAGACGTCATCATCATATGATTGGATTATGCAATACTCCAGGTTCTACATTACGACTGAAAGGGTTGGCTGAGTACATGAAAGGCGGTATTCATTATATGAATGAGCTGTCCCAGATTCTATATTAGACCTCACTTTCAGGGGTACAGAAGGGGTGTGTGTGTGTGTGAGTTCGATTGATTTAACCCGGAATTCTACTGACTAGCCCTTTTCAAAATTTAGTCATCTTGAAATATTAATGCTGTATGATAGAAAATTTGATAAAATGCAACTTTCAGAACCCTCTATATCACATCTAACTGGCAGAAACAAGAAAACTGTATCAAAACTGCAATGAAAAGTTGGTATTCTTTCATATGCATATAAACAAAATGTAAGTAGTGGGGAATTAGTTGATTATTGTCGGGTGATATGTGCTGCGTATCCTATTAACTTTCATACACATGCATGACTCATATTTTGTGTAATAAAAAGGGGAAACCCGAAAGCAAAGCCGTAAGGTTGCCGTTTTTACATATATTCAATTCAATATATAGTTCTTGTTCCAAATAAATTAGAATGCTCTACAAATGAATTAGATATCTCTATACAGTAGTTAGAGAACTCTATCAGTTAGAGACCTCTCTAATTTGTTCCCAATACTTTTTCTGACTTGTAAACCACTGTAACGGAGTTAGAGACTAGAAACCTCTATAACATAATTTGAGACCTCTATGATAAAATTAGAGACCTCTGAAATACATTTAGAGACCTCTCTAATTTAATTAGAGAAATTCCTCATAATGTATTAATTCGACAATTGTTGTCGGCGTAAAAAGATTTTTCCCGTCTTGATTTTGAACCTGTCATGTAGCGCTAAAATGACGCCAAAGGCATCGTATGACACTAAAGTGTGTTAGTCATCGTTAACTGGAGAATAAACCTGTCTGCAACATGTGTCTGAAAATATAGCCAGATATAGTGAAACGTGTTGATGTAGCTGAATCAGAGAAGATATCCAACAAAAGAAACAAACCCTGCGATATAATAAATAGAGCAATAAAAGAAAAGTTGACCCCAGCAAACGTACAGTTCTTCAACTTACTTGCTGATCACCAGAAACCATTTTTGGCTGCATAACAAACTGACAAAGGAACGGTTTGATTTCTTACCAGTGATCTGTCATACATCTAACTATGTCTCTAGAGGAAATTGTTATAAAGCGTGGTGTGATTACAGCTTGTACAACATCTGAAACGCTTATGATGTTAGATGTTCTAAATCAAGAGACCGCTTCGGTGGCCTAGTGGTTAGAGTGCCCGTGTCGGACGTGTGAGGTCGTGGGTTCGAACCACGGCCGAGACATACCAAAAACTTATAAAATGATACTAACAGCTTCCTCGCTATGCGCTCAGCATTAAGAGGTTTGTGTTAGGACTGGTCGGCCTGATGTAAGGATAATGTGACTGGGTTGGACATCATGCTACATGTCTATGGCATGATGCTACAGTGCTTGACATCACTTCAAACTGCCGTACTGCGGACATCGTAGCACATGACTGGAAAATTGTTAAAACTACGTTAAAAATTCAAATCACACACACACTCAAAATAAAGGCAAGTATATAATTTTAAGTGGAAAGAAGCACCAGGTGTCAGTGATGAAAAATTGACAGTTTCAAATGAAATGCCGTCTTTCTTTTTTTTTTTTGTGAATTGGACAAATGATTATAGCAAGTTTGTGGATGAACTATGATATGTTAGCCAGACGGGTTCTCATAGGTTTGTAAACATTCACCAACCACAGATAGGTAGCATGAATTCTATTCAGAGTGTATGTCTGAAGAAATATGTAATATCTGTTACATAACAACGGTTGTGTTCTTGAACTTTCATGACCAAGGTAATGTGTGTGTTGAGCAGGTAATTACTGCCAAAAAAAATTCAAAGTTGAATATCTGCCACAGAAATCTTTTTTGTTGCACAGAGGTTTATTTGTGAACATGTTAATAACTTTGGTGGGGTTCCAAATGTACCCATTTCAAAATAAATATTAGAACCACACGAATTCGTCATCATTGACATGGTGATATTTGCCCTGGGGAGCGCGGATTAGGTCTGCTGAGTTGATAGGTACGGACAACCATATGTCTTTGTTTATTTTTAATTGTGTCCGCAATTGTCGACTTGCTAATGTCTAAAGATGAGTCATTTACAGTATGCCAGCGGATGTCTTGAATGGTACCTTGTATGCAATCTTCTTTGTGCTGGCAATTCTTTTTTATGTTGGCTGGTATGTCTACTGGTCTATGCTTGCTTGATGGTGTCATCATAGTAAGGTAAATCGTACAAAGAATACAAAATGCTATCTCGCATTTAAAGGAATTATGTTAAGCTAATAAAATGCAGCCTTTTTTATAAATCGTGCTTAACAACTGTTATAGCTGTTAATGTGCTGATACTTGACATAGCTTTTAGTTCTGAAGTGAAGCCCAATACTGTCCAAATCTTAAATCAATCAACTTTATCTGGACAGCTTCAACGAACTGTGATTGTTACATATAATCGGTAAGCAAAAAAGAAAGTTAATGATACAATCATTTTATTACCCATATGCTATTCCAAAAGTGTGGAAATGTGATCCCAGTATGTTTATGTAATTATTAACACACACACACACACACACACACACACACACACACACACACACATTTTGCGACAAAGCAAACACATTGTGTGTACAGTCACTAATTACAATACGGTGACGCTACTTGACGCCACTATTTTTTTCATCACACACGAGACGCCACTATTTTTTTTTTATCACACACGATCTTCAGATCAATTTATAACTTTAACGTGCCACTAGAATTTGACCAATCAGCTGCTGATAAATCGTGACACTTCCAAATTTGCATAGGTGAATATCTATTATCAGACTGACTGTATTTCCATGTACCATTTTTCAATGTTTCTTACTTTTGAATTATCGAGGCACGTTTAATAGGAATTGTACGTTTTGGTCCCCGATATTGATTTCCTGGTCTGGAATGCGGATTCCTGGATTAACACAGCAAAATTAAAGTTTGGAATTTCATTCCAATTAAAACATGTCCGGATGCTGGATGGCGAGGTTTCCGCATAAGTGGATATATATAT
>JAECUM010062976.1:0-25060 GCA_016617855.1 Megalonaias nervosa
TATATATATAGTGTTGTATATTTAATTGATACTGTTGGCTTTTTTCCCTGATTATATCCTTCTGTATATTGAATTTTATTATTGTGTAATTGACCTTTGTCCATAATTGAAATCAGGAGTTAGGCCTACCTGACTAATGTTTTTCTTATCAGCAACATATTACATGGCTAATATTTGTCTATGAGTGTAGATTATATATTAGGATTATCATTATTTGTAGAGAAACACGTTTACTTGAATTTGAATTCGGGAATTCTTTTTGTACCTGGTGTTTAACATGTTCTTTACCATTTTGTTAAGAGACATGATGTTGATTACAACTTAGACTGTTTTAGAAATGAATTTCAGGAGAAAATGACCCTCATTCTGGATCTGTTATTTTGTCTTAGTCTTTTATATAAGGCAGTCGTTCTCAACTGAACATCAGCCTTTAGAGGAATCAATTTTAGTTGTGTTTCAGTTAATATCTGAGAGTATATATTTATTTAAATTATTCAGTCGAATTACAAAGTGCTCATTAATAATTTCGGACTAAATAACTATTTTGGAATTATTGTGAATTCCTTCAAGCACATTTTGGATTATACTGCAGTGATACATCAAGACGTAGAGCACATCAACACTATTCCATGCTAATGGCACATCAGCACAATCAAAATTGGAATTCATTCGGAACTCCACTGGGAAAATTCATTCGAAATACTCTATACCTCTGGGATTGTGATAGAACTTTTAGGACTATTCTTGTTTTTGTTATAATCGATGCTGACTAAACTACGACTAGATGGGAACATAGGATCTACTACAAAGTTTAAATTTAACTTAATACAGCAGGATCACTAGGCAGGCAATCCCTGTGATCTAAATGGAGATTATCAATTTCTTGCGTCGTTTGGAATATGATTTTATTGTACGAGCTTTTGCTACTGTAAATGGTAGCATTTTGCCTCAGCGTAATTGAAACAAACACTTTTGTCAATCTGGAACAATTAGAAGAAAAAAAACTTTAATATCGGAAGATCTATGGACAGAGTTTTCTTGCACATTGAAAATATGGGTAACTGTAAAATTTCTTGGAGCAAGATATAAAAAAAAATGTTACCAATAATACTAGTTTTGTGAATTTTAATTAAAAAGGAACCTAAAATGGCATGGAAATTAAAATGGCATGGTACCTAAATTGGCATGGAACCTAAAATGGCATGGGAATGAAAATGGCATGGAAACGAAAATGGCATGGTGCCTAAAATGGCATAAAACCTAAAATGGAATGGAAATGAAAATGGCATGGAAACTAAACAACTGGAAGTGCTGTTTATCAGTCATCGATTAAAACAATATGCAAACTAAGCCGTCCCTGTTCTAAGGGAGCTCACTCATCAAAGACTGAGTACATGCCATGAGAAATGGTTATCAAATCTATCCTTACTGCATTCCTTCTTACAAGACTTCCCTGCCAACAATTTTTTAATTCAAACCTAACGTTATGTAAAGTTAGACACAGACAGAGAATGCTGGACTGTTTCAGGAAGCAAAGTCATGGGAGATGTTAGTCGAAATGGGAAGGAAACGTATTTCCTGATGTCGTTCAGACATCCCTCGGCCCTGACATTATCATCTGGACACCAGCTGCAAAGAAAATGATCATGTTAGAACTTACTCTGCCGTGAGAAGAGAGGGCAGAAGAGGCTTATGAGAGAAAGAGGACGAAGTACCAAGAGTTGGTAGAGTTTTGCAGGGACAGAGGATGGAGAAAATGGTTATACCCTGTGGAAGTTGCTTGTAGCGGTTTTCCAGCCCAGTCAGTCTGGGGAATGCTTAGTGCACTGGGAATAAAATGAACGGCACGCAAGACAGCTGTGGAAGCACTGGGCAGGGCCGCAGAGAAAGCGTCCAGTTAGCTCTGGCCCAGAAGTGAAGACAAAACATATTTCAGCAATCACAGACGGGAAGTACTTGATCATTACTGCCGCCCCGCCATCTGGAGGGTGTTCCGAGGTAAGGGGCGAAATATCGATAGAAAGATGGGCACTCGGCTGATGACGTCTGTGGAAAACAGTTTCACCAGCTGCATATCTACACAATACTTGTACACGACATTTTAATTGTCGTAAAGAACTCGTAAAAATGCACGAATAAGAATGATCAGATGTCAGGTTTCTCGAAATATTCTTCTTCACGAATTTCATTAGTCTCCTTATCAAGGCCACCAGTGTCCACGGCATATACTGACAGTAGTCGCGTTATTACTAGTCTCTTTATCACTGGCATCCGTGTTCACGGCACACATTTATATCATTCAGTTTATTTTCATTGATCTTTCTTTTTCTGTAAACAGGAGATGGATACAAATGTGCATTGCAACGAGAAGGAAAGTGAACCTAGCACAGAATGCACGTGATAGATGTAATATTACAAGAGATATGTGTATTTTGTACTTGAAAGTATAATTTGTCAAAGCGATGCATTTTGGTTAAATTCTGAAAACTTTGCCTGAGCTTGGTAAAAAATTCTTTTTGAGCGAAGGAAAAGAGATAAAACACTATTACAGCTTCTACCATTAGCCGTTTATATGACAGATTTCAAAATTTTTTGTAAAATATCGGTATGGTTTCTGAAACTATTTTGAAATGCTCAGAAACAAATTTAATACTAATAAATTATTGTTTTGGAATATTTTCAATGTCAAGTTTTAAACAATTGAAAATAACAGCATGTCATCATGAAAATTAATTGACTCGAATATTTTTTATTATCTGTCAACACAAGGATTTACAGAAGGTCTGAAGCTTTGGTCGCTTGAAATCTAATATACGCAGATGTCGTGCCTCTAATTGTACTGTGTATCTCACAAAGCGTTATAAATGTGCAAATTGATTAAAAACGTATACTTGCCGAACGGCATACTTACACAGGGAAATTTATTGCACCGGAGTTCGTACAGTGATGTGTGCACAAATAACATACTATAACATACTGCACTTAGCTGCCAATACGCAGAAACGCATCTGCGTACGAAAAGTTTGACAAGAAAAAATAATTCATTTCAAACCAATTATTTTAATGATATTTTAGTATTGCAATCAACCATGATATGAGAAAGATCACTTCATGATTGCATGGCCTGTGTTTACATTAGATATACGCACACTTTCTTCGTTGTTTGCTATGTAACGAGGAGAATGCTTTCGTCATTCTATACTTGCGTATGACGAAAAATGGTCTAGCTATACATACATCTACACGTGTGTGTGTGTGTGTGTGTGTGTGTGTGTGAAGGTACTGTGAGAAAATTGTTTATATGCAGTTATTGCATATCACATACATCAGATTTCATGGTTACTAGGGATATAAAAAAAACCAAAAAAAACATTTTCTCGAAAGCACTTCTTACTTTCTCATATTCAGTCGGGTCAGTTTCTCTGAGGTTCAGGAGACGAAGCCTCACTTCATTCGGATCCTCTCCTTCTGATTCCAGATCTTCCACTGAGGTCTCATTGTCCATGATAACACTTTCTGTATCAACTTTCGCTTCCGGTCTCTACCAAAATAGAGTCACCCTCACAGTAATGGTCGTGAATGATGCCACACTTCTTAATCATGAATTCAACCATTTTCAGTGACACATTTGTCAGAGTTTTGACGTGGATAGATAGCTTGGTTAAAAGTCTCCATTCTTTTGGGGGAAAACTTTACAATGTTGCAATATTTTGAATCGATACATTTTAGCTCGGGAAAAAGTTTGCTGCCTAGATGCTCTTAGGACGATACAATTCATCAATAACATTTTGTTCCTTTACTTAGGTTTCTGGTTGGGGTTATTTTTATACAAAATTCCCGTAAGTTTAATTATATTGAGAAAAATGTTCAAAGTCAAGGTATCGTCCCATAAACAGGGCTAAAATAACGGGTTTGATAGACCGCAAACTATTTTAAGACATATAAATTTTTCGCAAAGGTGCGTTAGGTTGGATTTGACTCTAGTGATAATAAATACAGTTTTTTAAAGAGATTAACTGTTGTCTGATATTTCCTGCTGGGTTTCTACATCGAATCACAGATTTGCTGGAAAATAGTAAAATTTTAGCTACATAAAAAGTATAGAATGGACATGACCTAGATTTGTTAATTTATACAATACATAGAAATATTTTGGAATGGTATGCTGGACAAATAATAGTAAGCGATAATGAGAGTAGTGTGGTAGACAAAGACTAGTAACCAATAATTGATAGTATTAGTGATATGATAATGCAGCTATGACTACTGCTTATTTAACTTTTCTCGTTTTGAGTGCAAAATATCGTATTTTTGTTCATTCATAAATGCAACAAGAGGTGTAGAGTAGACCGTATTTGGTCTTATCTGTGAGTAAAGCTACAATGGAAAATGAATTCCTGGAAGGCACTGCAAAACACACGTCATTCATGAGGAAGAGGCTTCTCAGCCATAAAACAAAGTGCACTTTAGGCACGTTTGTGCCACGTTGTTACTTCTTGAAAACAACACTGAGATAATAAACGTGAATATATCAGGCATGCATTTCTTTAATATCATATTTTGTTATGTATAGCTTTCTTGCAATATAAATGTTTAGCAAAGCATAGGCAGTAAAGGTGGAAATAATGAACAAGGTAACTAAGACAATCCAAATAAATAAATTTCGATCCAAATCTTAACCGTGTAAGAACGTTGTTTTGTTAATTATTAAATATTATTTTGTTCCTATTAGAAAAATCGCGTTAACCTAAAACATTCAATCTGTTCTGATAAGCCGACCAAAAGATTGCAGTCATGAGATAATCCGATGAAAAGATTTATTGCAATCATGAGATAATCCGACGAAAAGATTTACTTTAAGCTGAGATAATCCGACGAAAAGATTTACTTTAAGCTGAGATCTCTAGTGAACACTCACGAGATATACACAGCTGTAAACAACATAGACCGTAATCTGCATGCGTATTATGCGACGACAGATCGGGGTCCACGCTTTTGCAGTTAAATCCTGAATGTTTGTTAGGTACGTGTGCTCTTTCATCGTCTACAAGTTTTATCCATTCAAACTGAGAATTTTACATACTACAATAAACATTCATCACATAGTCGGTTGGTCGCATTACTTCTGTTGATAAACAAGTTACCTTCAAACTCATACGTTTTTGTATATTTGCGTTAGAAGAGATCCCATCCTGTACCTCATCCACGAACTTCGTCTTTCGCTGCCGCGGGTCTTTTAACTCCACTTGGACAACGATGTCTTTTGCTGTGGAACCTCTGCCTTCTTCATCATTATCTTTTACTCCTTCTGCGAAGAAATTGGGATGGTTAGTCTGATTATAATCAGATCTCCACTGACCTACGTGAAGATCTGACAGCGACCGTTTAGAGGTCATGTTCTGGTTACCTATGTAAGTACCATAACTAATCTTATCAGCCAATCAGATGAAGTCCTATATCTTCGCGTTTTGGGAGACTGAGCAGTACGGCTGAAAAGCATCAATGTGCGCCGAATGATTTGATTCACTTTTAGATTTCTCATCTTCGCTAGCCAAGGTTCCGATATGTTAACCTTCGCGATCGAGCAGATATTTTAGTGCTTTGTCCTAGCGACAACTATTGGATTTCAGGAGTTGCCTCCCTTAGTATTCAATACCAACTAACCAAAAGCGTGTAATAGCGGAGCATAGTATATCGGCCGAAAATGTTGAAGGAAAATGAGTTTGAAGGATACTTTGTAAGTTTCACATCGAAAGTGTGACTACGTACCAGATAGAAGCCATTACACGTGTGTTTGGGTGACAGGTATTAGTACAAACATGGACCGAAAAGTATGACTACGTACCAGAGAGAAGCCGTTATAGGTTTATTTGAGTGACAGGTATTGCCTCCGCATCCAATGAAATTCACAGACTTCAATCACATAAATATTTGCTCGATCCTCCAAGGTGTGGATAGGGTTAACATATCGGGACCTTGGCTGGCGAAGACGCAGATTTCTGAAAGCTGCATTTCGTTTGGCTAATTCAAAGGTCACCAGAACATGAGTCGTAAGCGGTCTCTGTCAGATCTTCACGAAGGACAATAGAAATCTGATATTAATCAGATTGTTGGAATGGTGTATAGAGAACCATGCCAAGTAATTTAAATTGAGAGCACTGAAGTAATAATAATAATAATAATAATAAAGGCTTGTGCCTATGTCTGCTTTAACATGCTGCAATCCTTTTGAATTGTAACTTTCACAGCGTTCGCAAATGCAATCATTTCTGACACGTGCGATAATATGTCCACAAAAAACGTTATCTCCATGCTTTCTCAAGGTTTAAATCCAAAAGAGTCTAGACAATTTTAAGGTGGATTTGGCACACGTGTCAATTTTATGATTTGTGAAAATAGGTTATGTGATAATATAATACCCATCAACGGGATACGTATACGGTCTCATCCACAGCTGATAAAGCTATTTAATTGTTTCTTTTTTCTGCCTTCATTGTGTTCTTGTCTTTAGTGTGACTCATAAGACACTTACGCTATAAATAGAACGGAAATCTTGGAAAAGAAATATAAATTTTATACAAACTTTTATATAGTTTTCCATCCAATACGATTGCGTCAGATACCTGGTACCTGAATAGTCTATTATGTGAACGATATGGTACCTTGGCTTATAGAAATCTTATCACGTGATTTGGCTGCTACTTTTAAGCAACGAACGCTTCTACGAAGACGTGCCATTTCTTTCACTTTGTTGAAAGCTTGAGTATTTCTTCTGGATCCATTATCTAGTTCGTTCCTTCTGTCTTTTTCTTTTCTCTTTTCCATGAACATATTGACTTTTAGCTGCTGGTATAATTAAAAACAAAAGAACTAGAAACTGTGTTAATGAATTGTCCCAAAGCAGTTCCTAAAAACTAACAGAATAACAAAACTTGGCATGGGTGTGGCAGACGAACGGACAGACAAGGATAACACTATCCGTCCAATATCATGGTGGGGAATACAAAGGTCACATCAGAGTTCAAACTTACAAGCATTCATCAAGGAATATGTAAAATATTTACACATGATGTCCTCCTCCAAATATGTTGAATTTATTATTGGCCATACAATGACGAGAAAACTGAAGCAAAGTGTCTTTCCCGAGGATACACCGAGGGTTTGACGGGGTGTTTATCGTACGTGCGACAATTGGATTACGGGTTCGATACCCTCGCAGTCAAGCGAGGATCGGCTGCCGATACGAACATAATCTTTAAAAATCTAAAAGACTTTCTTCTCTCGATACCAAGCATCAAAATTATTTCTGGTCTCTCTTCCACCTAAAATAAATAAAATATATTAATCAACGCAGATCCTTAATTGCAAATAATCCTCAGTTTAAATTTCTAAGAAACAAAATAGGTTGCCAAGTTTATAGCATTTTCAGAGAAAGTCTGATAAATTCTTGGAGTATATATTTCCACTACTATAGACGCAGAATCCACACGTCTGATGCTGTGAGACAAAATCGAATTGTACCTGTTCAAAACCGTAACAAGGGAGTCATTCCCAAGCGCTCAGATTTAAGCATGCGTGTGTTGTTTCCACATCAATTGTTTAATATCTGACGGCAATATATATATATATATATATATATATATATATATATATATATATATATATATATATATATATATATATATATATATATATATATATATATATATATATATATATATATATACCCATAGATATTAAAAATAACATGGCATTTAAAGTGCTGGTATAAAGCAAATTGATATACCAATACTACTGCTATATCAAATTGTGATCCACCCATTACGCGATGATACGAAAATATAAACATTCTTTCAACTGCAGGCCTATAGATCAATGATGAATTTCCACTGATTAATCATTAATGACGTATGAAAATAGCGATGAAAATTATTAACAGTCCACGTTTCCTAAATGAATTTAAAAGGTACACAATGTCATCGCAATCCTTTCTTTTTTTTCCATTTCCCCTATCCACTATCATGAATAAGGGGCAACATACGCAGAAATATGGGGTGAGAGAGAAAAACAATTTGGGTTGGACGAAAACCTTAAAACTGATCTTGCACCAAGTAACCTACAAGAATATGGTTAGTAGTAACGCTGTGTTTACACTTTGCTTGGGACCTATCTACTTTGTTCATAATATCAATGATGTATAGTTGCAATAGCCGGTCGACACTACAAGTTAAATTTGTCGGTTACGAGGCACACATACTGTAACGTATTTAATGCTTTATTGTTGTTGTTGTTGTTGTTGCTTCTTAAACCTATTATAATGTTCCAAAAATCGATTATTATTAATTAAATATGAAAATGTCCAAACGGCCCCCCCCCACTCTCTCTCTGTGTCTCTCTGTCTCTGTCTGTCTGTCTGTGCCTGTCAGTCTGTCTATCTGTCTGTCTGTCTGTCTCTGTCTCTGTCTGTCTGTCTGTCTGTCTCTCTCTGGACCATCCTAGCAAGATACGGGCGAAAATCCATGAAAATACGAGCGTTGGGGATTTTCGATAGTGTCATACGACAATATTTCTGTACCTATGAATGATGGTAAAGTTAAGTCAAACCGTCCAAAGGAAAAGGAGAGAGAGAGAGAGAGAGAGAGAGAGAGAGAGAGAGAGAGAGAGAGAGAGAGAGAATTTTAAGGTCATTAGTAATGTTAATTAAAGCAGAAAAATAACTTAGATCAACTGTAAATATATTAAAATGTTTTAATTACCTCTTATTGGTTCGTCAGCGTTCAGTGTGTTCCTAGTGCTCTACTTTCTTCATAAAAACAATCTTTCATGTTTAAATCATAAGTGTGTTTTATGTTGATTTAATCAATGTAAATAAAAACAGAAGCTTAAAAAGAAAACAATCAACTTATCATTTTGCAAATGTGATTGTGAACAACAAGAAAAGGCATATAGCTGTATTTTGTAGGAATACACTCGCAGGGATGTGGGGAGTTCATTCACTGAATCATTACACCGTTTCCCGGAGCATATGTTAACTCCGTTCAATGGGCAAATATGTGTAGCTGTATGTGATATAAATAAAATATATGTATAATATATACGCTGTATCAATGATATACCACTCGTTGTATAAATTTTTCATTAAAAGGAAACTCGGCAAGCCTCGTTTCCTTTAAATGACAAAGTTATACATCTCGTGGTATATGATTGATACAGCGTACATACTATATATATATATATATATATATATATATATATATATATATATATATATATATATATATATATATATATATATATATATATATATATATGTATATATATATATATATATAATTACATCCAGGTCTCTTGTTATTTGCTGAAGCGAATGATCTTGGAGAAAATCATATTTGGATAAAAAAAAAAAGATAATGCGTACACTATTATCTATTTTATCTATGTTGTGAACATGTTGTCCATTGTGCATGCTATGCCTAAATAGTAATACTGTTTATGCAATAATATGTCTGGGATGAAACTAATAAATACAACAATAACAAAGCCAGACTTCTCAATATATTAAAATCTGTAAAATAAATCCTTCCTTATCCGTGTCAGGATATATTAGTATAGTGACGAATGCTGTATTTGTGGTACATGAAACATGGTTACTATAGTTGGAATTATATTGGCAATTAAAACTATAAACCCACTTTGCTCAAACTTCAATTCTTACCCCCAAAATAGTACGACAATTTGCTATATTTCCCACAAAAAAGACTCCTGTTGGACAAGTAAAGTCATTGCTAAATAAATTGCTTACCTAAATTGCCATGGATTGGTGTTTTGGATGGCTTTGTCGAACGTGAGGTTCCTTCAGTACATCGTGACGAATTGCAACTATCGAGGAGAAGTGAATGCCATGAGGGATTTCCGCTACGTAGGAGAAAGGAATGCCGAGAAGATGGATTGCCACTACTATGTAGAAAGGAAAGCCGTGATGGACTGCCCCTGCTTGATAAAGATAATGTCGTATGGATGGATAGAAGAGGATAAGTAAGAATCAAAAAGGATTTACAGAAATTTGGAAACAATGGAAAAGGACTATGATTCAGAATCTTGAAAAATAAATGATAACATGAGGAAAATATGGAAACGACATGGAACGGAAATGGACTAAAGTTTAACATTTTATTCATAACTATAGAAAGTTTTGCAAATAGAATTTAAACAATTTTAAGAATGGAGCACATGTGAAAGTGTTAAATTGAAGATAATACAGACTATAGATGTGTGATAGAACTTGTTGCAGAAACGAGATGTATCGATAAATGTACCAAGAAAATACTTATAACATTGACTATGGACTTACAGAAAGTTACTGGACTATCTTGACAGCTCATCTTATCTTTGACTATCTGTGCTATAGCTTTTAAATCTACGATAAAGTAAATGCCTAGATTTGTAATTCTAAAATTCGTATGAGAAATACTCACACAATAAAAATTCGTAAGTGTTAAATTAATGTGAAAATAGTTAGAAATTACTCATAAAGTAAAATGCAGCACTAAATTTATTTAATTAGATGACTATAACTATTATTTCGATGAATTATGTAAAACGTGAACATTTGAAATAGGTATAATGTGAACATATTTGGAATAGGAGAAACATGCAGCACGTGCACATGGTGCTCACTGTTGAGAGCTCAGGTTGTGCACGTGCGCCATGAGAT
This sequence comes from Megalonaias nervosa, assembly GCA_016617855.1. Lineage (NCBI taxonomy): Eukaryota > Metazoa > Mollusca > Bivalvia > Unionida > Unionidae > Megalonaias > Megalonaias nervosa. The sequence continues at coordinate 10,715 of JAECUM010062976.1, forward strand.
GCTATGGATTTGAACTTATGCACTAAGCAGCTAATGCTACTATATTATAGACTAGTGTAAAAACTAAAACTCAACTTCTCTTTAATAAACAAGACATTACGAAGAAAACTACAAATAAAATGAAATTGAGAAATTAACTAATTTGGATGGTGTACATACCCTAATGCAAAATTTATAAAATCAAAATTTATAAAAGAAATAACAAAAAGTAACACAAGCGCACATACATATTGGAGAAACAAAAACACAAAAAAAAATTTAACTTTTGACACTAGGGGGTCCCTCAGATGATGTAAATTCTGAGAGGGACCACACCAATAACGACAAAAAAGACCAGCTTAGAGCTCGACCCATCAGACCTGACTCCATTATGATATCTAACAGTGCTTTTTAAGCATTAATTACCTTCTCGTGGGTCGGTGGTTCTTTCCGGGGATTTCCCGGTTTCTTCCTCCACCATTAATACTGGCCGCCATGTATAGCCTATCGTGTGCTGAAAAATGGCGTTAAGCCCCACAACAACAACAACAACAACAACAGCATTAATTACCGTATAAACGTAGATAAAATATATCACACTATTGCTCGTTTAACAAAGCAACTGTTGCAAACACTAAAAACCGTTGGAAATCATGAAAATGACGTGGTTTATTTTGTGAAATTTTCAGACAATTTTTTAAACATACATACATCAGTCTGTGCCACTTTATGAATCTGGTAACAGCTCTGCAATTTGAGGTGAAATAATATGGTCAAAGAATCGCACAATGTTCTTGTGAAATTCGGAAAAGTCAGTAGTGAAGTGGGGCACCTTAGCGTCAAGGGGGACTTAAATTGTATTAAATTTGGGGGTTGTACCCCGGCGATAAGGGGAATTTAACATGGGGAAATTTAACTTGGGTGGGACTATAGAGCGACACGGGACTGGGACTATATAGCGACAAGGGAAAATGGAACATATTGACAAGGGATTGGGCCTGTATACGAACAAGGGAATGTTTAACATAGGTTGAGACTGTATAGGGACAAGGGAAATTAAACATAGGGAATGTAGAGAGACAATGGATTGGGACTGTCTAGGGACAAGGGGAATTGAACATGGGACTATCTAGGGACAAGGAGACCTTGAACATGGATGGGTCTCTCTAGCGACAATGGGGAAATTGTATAGGGCATGTCTAGGGACAAGGATGGTAGAATGCCAAACACAACAGACACAGAGACAAACATACTAAAAACAAGCCTGAGATTTATACATAAAGCATTACCTAGACCTGAAATTATGCTGGCGGTGTTCATAAATCTGCATAATTATAATGATGCTATAAATAGCTATAATCAAGGAAAAGACCAATGCCAAAATGGATGTGACTAAAAGTAATGCTAAAATTACTAAATTGTTCCAGAATTTAACGGAGACTAAACATATCCCTGAAATTTAGGTTACATTGGTTTAGAATAAAATGGATAAACCTAGTAACTATTTTTAGTCTTAACTTGTGTGACGATCGTGGATAAACACCCATTTATCTATTTATAGCTACAACCTGTACGAATTCCCATTGGAAAAACCCAAGTCTATATTTATAGCCTCAAAATTTCTAGCTTCAATGACGCCACTGTGCTGGACACTAAGGGAATAATGGCAACAGTGTTGCAAGTGGCTGACCTGAATACGCGCTACTGTAGGTTGGTACGTAGATGAAATGAATTGGATAGGGATAAAGAGTGTTTTATAGGGAGAAACAAGAACAATACACACACATGTACGCGCACGCACACAAACACAAATACACACACACACACACACGTATACAGACAGGGTCCCGGCACTTTGTGGACAATGGGAGTTTAACATAGGGAATGTATAGCGACAAAATATTGGGTCTGTATAGCGACAAAAAAAATATTGGGTCTGTTTAGCGACAAAGGAAATGGAACAGGTGGGGTGACTTCACGGTACTGGACATTGGCAACAATGTTGCAAGTGGCAAAACAAGGACAGCGGGAAAAAAGCTATAACGCTTGGCGGGGCTGGACATATAACTTGATATAACGCCTGGCGGGGCGGGACATATAACTTTATGTAACGCCTGGCGGAGCGGGACATATAACTTTATAGACATAGAATCAAATACCAAACAATCCACAGTGATGAGAGTGCTAATCTAAAATAAATTTTTATATAAAAGAACACTCATGTTAACAAAATCCACGTTATTTACTATCAATACATTGTGGAGAAGGAAATTTTTTATCTACCAAACACATCATTACCTACAATCACCTCAAGAAAAGAGTTAGTGGTTACAGTCACACTACTCCACATTTACACAAAACAAACACATTGTGCAGGGACAAGGGTTTTATTGTTAAGGGAAAGAAACAGTCACACAATAACATATAAGCGTACAAACGTACGCGCGCACACAAACAAAATACACACAAACATAATACACACACAAACGAACGCGTGCATACAAAATACACACACACACGCTTTTTTGTTAAGGGATAAGGTTTTTGTTAAGAGATAAAACAAACACATTGAGCAGGGACAAGGGGTTTTTTTTGTTAAGGGAACGAAATTAACACACAAACACATACAAACGTACGCGCGCACACAAACAAAATACACACACAAACAAAAATACAACACACGCACATACAAACACTTTTTTGTTAAGGGATAAGTTTTTTGCTAAGGGAAAAAAACAAACACACACACACACACACACACGTCTTTAAACACCTCTTCTATCAGGTCTTGAGCCACTTCAAGATCATGACATTCTCTATCTCATCAAGCTTAGGTATCAGGCTTTGCCTGACACGATGTAAATTCACGTGGGCTTCGTTCAATTTTGCTAGTCTTGAACACATCTTCATACGTGGAAGAGTCAGTAATGGAAGGTCAGACTATCAATCAACCAAAGAGTTATAGTCGCTTGTGCAAACTAGGTGCTTTCGCGACTCGTTAAGTCTTGAAAACGTCAAGATTCTTACTTGGTCGGAGTTGTAGGGATGGTGCCACTACAACTCCGCTTTAATGTGCGAAAGTCGCACTACTTAATTATTTGCCGCATAGAGGAAAGGGGGATGTTGATCTTGATCATGAGGGATTATAGTCGTTTATGCACTATGTGCTTTACGACTGTGGGTCCAGGGCTGGACCAGAGGCCCCAATTGGGGCACTCCAGGCCCAAGGCTGCGCATAACCTCTGAAGGGGGGCACTCGGCCACGGCTGGATGCCGCCCTAGTCTGGGCGACACTGCTTCCCTAAAGAGGCACTTAGCCCCGAGCTGGGCTTTTACCATAGCTTGTCCGATAGACCTCTGACCTTTGATATTCAGTCCACATCCAAACGGCAAACAGCTGGCTGAGAAAGGAGGAGACGGAACCCGGAAAAGGCCGCGCAAAAACACCACGGAAGCGCCCGAGGGACAGCCACACAGGGCACACCAAGACCCGCAACCACGCGCCCCGACCTAACGGCAAGGTCGGGTTTAATGTCACATCTAGTCCAGTTATGCTAATGGACTTCCTTATACCAATGTTGTGTGAGCCACTCATTCAATTGGTAAAGCAATCATTGAGTTTTGATTTTGGTGCATTGGGTATTATTGTTGAATATGAATTTTGCGTACATAGTGTACTTATCCGTTTTCCGAAATTTTGTACCAATCTGGGGAGGGTTTGCCCTTCCATTTTTATATTTTAATTTGGTGACTATGTAGGTTTTGTTTTTGACGACGAGGCTGGAAAGGGGGATGAAACCGCTTCGCTTTATATGGTTCAAGCGTGGACGCGATAGAAAACATCACTACGGTGTTTAGGGTCGGAACGCTCTATAGCTTATCTCATGGTGAGGGATAGAGAGAAGTCAAAGAGTATGTATAGTGATAAACATTTTTTAAAACAAACAACCAACACTTATTTTTTCAGAACATTTTTATTCAACCCACCATTAACCAACACATCATACAACAATTCATACAATATCAAATAAAACATTTTTGACAAGGTTGACAACTTTGTGAAGTCAAGTTAGACTTTTACTGGTGGAAGTTGTTGGACCATTGAACAGCTAAGAACAGGAGATATCCATAATGGTCACAAAACCATCGATCTAGTTTTTCATCGTTTCTAGAAAAGTCACGATCAAAATAAGTCACTAAATGTTCTAAGGGATATTCAAGACTGCGTTGATGAAGAAAATACACACAATATTGTCCACACACCATGGAATCTGTGCCTTGTAATTTCACATTACTGAATCGTGTCGTCTGGGCATTTTCTTCTCATAAAGTCGATGATGTAGTTTTCCAAAGACGGTAATCCACACGAATCAAAATAGTTCAAGGGGGTCTTTGCCGTCTAGTTTCCCATTGATATTTTTAATTTTCGAAATAAGTCAGCGAAGGAAGAAATGGTTACACTGGTCTTTACATCACTTTATCCCAGTAGCAATAACAATTCCTTTCCAAACTTCTGTCAAGATCTTCGCTCAGGAAATGCTTAGCTAACAACTCACACCAAATTTTCTTTCAAAATGTCTGAAAAGTCATTCACTCTACACACATACTTCTTACTCCTTTCTAAGAGAACTTCGATGCATTGGATCTCCGATGAAGTCAACGGTGGGAAGGAATGGTAACGCAAGTCTTTATACCACTTTTTCAAAACCATCTCTTCTCTTAGAAGAACCCAAGCGTACTCCTGATACTTTTCAAACCTTTATTCTTGACTCACATTACATCCTATCAAATATTCATTTGTTAAATATCCAACACATGAATATTCGTCAGTCATGAGATTTTTAATTTTTTCTGCCAGGTGTTTAGCATAACTCCTGATTCAAAGGTCTTGTTCTGGCCATCTGGGCAACATGTTTTCTCCATCTTTGTCTTTTTTGGTGGGTGGTTCTGTTTCCACGATATCCTCCCATTCCATTTCCAAAGATTCTCCACCATTCAAAGAAGGATAAGAGTCTTCCATAACTTCAAATAGTCTAGAATGACTTCTCTCAAACTGTTGATTTCTAGAGTGTTGTCGAACTCGGCATACAAGATGACATTCACCGTCTCGGTTACAGCTTCTGCAAACTGAAGTTTCACACGCAGTTGACCGGATTTTATAGGGTGGAAATGTCCCTCGTCGCTGCCTTGGTCTGGAGTGAAATCAAAGGCCCACAAAGCGTAGCCTCCTGTAAAATCGTCGTACGATATGCCGTGGCTGGTGTTGGTCCCTAACTATCCCGTGGCTTCATACAGGGACAGGTGCAATTTCAAGTAATTCTTCTGGGCAAAGTTAGGTTCGAATGGTCTGGTACACAAGGTTTTGCCATAGCGACTGACTTCGATCATGGAAACTGAGTAGCACTTAAACTCGAAAGGATTGGCAGTGACAGCTCCGTTGAGGGCTTTGATGCTGACGATACCAACGATAAAACGTTTGGGTAACTGTCCTTGGAACAGATGATCTTCGATCCTGGATCGGAGTCCAGCGGTAATGGTGAAGGTTTTCACTTCCACACGTCGTATCGGTTACTTGGCGGTCATTTTGCTCAAAGTGTGACTAATGTCGTTTCCCACTTTAGGTAACACTTCCACGTGTCGCACGTAGATTCTGGTTTCTTGGATGATGGTTTTGTACTAGTCTGCATGAGCCATCAAATGGAAAACGGTACTGCTGCGATTCAGTCTCAGGCGGATATCCACTCCGTTCAGCAAATACGTTTCTTGCAACCACATGCCCAAAGGCAAACGATCCATCAGTTCTAAACAACGTCCGTGCAGGATTTTCTTTCGACGGTTGTTAAAGCCCACATTGTGAGGATCGTGATCGGCTGTCAGGACTGTGTCGTTAAGCTTGTCCAAGCCTGCTGTGTAAGGTTTCCATACCACGGAAGTATCCAGATAAGTTTTCTTGGCCGCTTTTCCGTACGTCAAGAGATTTTCCAGGCACGCTCGGTAAGGGTAAGTATCCATGCTGCTGCTGACTAGTTCGTTATTCAAGCACAAATCCACTTCGCTGAACAAGGAATGCATGAAATTGTTGACGTGAGATACTCTGGCATCGGCTCCCGGAGCGGTGTCGTCCGTTTTGATCACTTTGTCTTTCAGGTACAAGTAACTGCTATTCAGATCGATGTAATCTTTGGGCTGTCCTTTGATTTCAAATTCAATGGGGGCTGAAGTCGTCAAAGAGGAGACTGGATGAAATTCTACCCATTGGGATTCTTGCATCATCATCGTGATGGGTGGCATGGCAAACAGATCCGGTTCCGACTTGGAACATTCGCAAGACTCTCGGTGCATCATTTTTTTAAAAATAATCAAACACGTCTAATTCTCGGACGGTTCTTCTTTTCTTGGTGTTTCTAGCTCTGTGTGACGTCCTCTGGAGCGGTGTCTTGTCCCTTCTGTGGAGTCAGGGAAGCAGGATTTGCCTTGCTCAGCAGAGTCCAGGGCATTTATAGGAGTTTCTCGTCGGCCCAAAATGTCTTTGCCAGTTTGAAGCAAGATAATTTTGCTTGCTCTCAAGAAGATTTCCTTGGGATTTTGTTTGTCGACGATGACATTTTGGAGAAACTCTTTGCCGTGCGTCAAAGCGGCATCTTTCAAGGCGTGTAATCCTCGCGTCACCATCGGTTTCAAAACGGAGGCCACCGAAAGAAACGTCGATTTCAACATATCTCCTAAACCATGTCCTCGCTGTCAAGCGACTCCTCGGTACACTGCATAAATGACTTACGAGTCGTTTGAGAATCTTTTTCGAAAATGGAGTTTCACCGTGACTTTCCCTTTGGAGAATGGAATATTTTCCCCCAGATCTCCTTTTATACCAATGTTGACACTCCCGAAATACGACCTACTGAAGGGCAAATAATGAGGATGTAAAAATTCACGGTGAACGTGATAGGTGTTTCCACTTTCCTCGTCAGCACTCACGGCAGAATCCACTTTAAAAGGAATGACTCGCAGTAACGGCGCGGAAGTGTGTCCCACCACGTTCTACTCAACCACATCGGAGTACACAAAGATCAAATTCAATCCTTTGTTTAATTCTACCGGCTAACGAAATAACTTTAAAAATCGGCTGTTTCTGAAAATGCTGATGTCAGGGGAAACCTGACCATTAGATAAGGTGATCTTCTCTTCCTAACATGCCAAATAAACTGGGATTAAAAGTGATGGACAACGTTTGGGCATCCGTAAATTTCATCAATAGGCGAAGAGCCACTTTTTGGTACTCGATCGTGACAGGTTTGTTCTGTTTGGTCAGGCTTTGCCAAACTGAGTGTCAAAAACAGTGGCAATCATTTCCAACAAATGCTGACCATTAAAATAATAGCCTGCAGGAATTTTCATCTCATACATGCTCAGGAGAGAATTGTTCGTGATAGTTTTTCGGATTGGTAAAAACCAGGATCATTAGTATCCAAGTTTTCTTGTACTTGTATATTCCGGATTTCGACCCAAAACTTCGTTTGATTTCAGAGAGGTTTAGGATTTATGTAGGGTGAATCATTTTGACCAAAGCCACTTCCCAATGGGCTTCGTGATCCAATTGGATTGCCTGAGGTAATTTGGCTGTGAAACAACACAAAGTATTATGGGGAAACACATCCATGGAACTGTCATTGGGTAAAGTTAAGTAAAATTGGTTATTCATAATTCGAGAGTTCTGCTGTCCGACGGGTCACTCGAAGTCAGAGGAGTGTCCAAAAGATTGTTATTGTGGTTGTTTTGGTGGTGACTGTTGGAAGGGTGACTGGTGTTGGTCGCAAGGCTGCCGTTGTTACCGTTAGAGTATTTTAGGGAAGGGTTGGGGAGAAGGTAACCGATGCAACTGCTCAGTAAAATGGTTCACAATTGATTGTCTCCTTGTTGCGAACTCAAATTGGCAATGGCAGCATCGATGACACAATACACTACAAAGATTTGGCAGAAAAAGACGATTTACGTTTTAAGCACACGTTCTCCACACTACACCCACAAGGATTGCTTTTGTAGATCTTGCAGAGAAGAACTAGGAGAAGGAATGGTCATTGTGATGGTTGAGGCTGTGTTGAAGGGCATGATGGTCACTTCTTTTTATAGTCGATGACTTGCGAAGCGTCGATCCAAGAATCAGAACTGGGAGGATATCCTTTCCAACGTACTTTGACCTCTTTGACACGATGTTTTCCCACTTCTCAGGTTCTTCGATCGGGAATGCTTTCGATCTCGTACACTTCGTCTTCTTTTTTGGTAGCGTGTTGTGACTCGGGCAAGTAAAATGTTCCTTTTAACATTTCTCCGTTCAAGTCTTCCAATTTATAGATGGCAGGATGACGGCTACGCACTCGTCCAGTGACACAAAACAATTCGGTGGTCTATTTGGGTAAGTAACTTTTATCGAAAGAGCGTTTTGTTTTGCCAATGTGCACCCAATCTCCCGTCGTCAACACTCCACCTTTCCTGGAGAAAGCCACAGTCGGGTACGTACCAAACAAGCGTTCAAAGACGGCCACTTCGTTGTCGGGAGTCACTTCTTGGGGGTCACATCCGATGCTCCGATGGTAAGATTGGTTGTACGCTTGAACCAGGTGCGGTAAGACGTCGATGTACTTGAGTGTGTGTTGATGCGTAAAATATTTCCACATGCGTTCTTTCAAGGTGCGTTGAAAACGTTCCACGAATCTGGCTTTGGTTTCGGGATTCTCGGTGGTAAAAAAACGAATGTCTCGTTTCTTTAATTCTTTTTGGAAAGCTTGGTTCAGAAATTCGGTGCCTCGCACTAACTCACTGCTCGATCTGGAAGTCAATGGCACGACCCAGGCAATTTGGAAAAGACGACTATGACACAAAACAAATATTGTAGCCACGATTGTAGGTGCCAAATGAGAGACAATGGCTAAATCGGCTTGCCATTGATTATCAATGCCCTCCACTCGGGTGCGATTTTTGGAAAAGTTTCGTCGAATGGGTTTGTGCAAGGTTTAGGTGGCTTGTTCTTGTAACCTTCGTTGCACTTGAGATAAACGGACACTTTTGTGTCGGGTTTTGGCAGCACGATACAATTTCTGAACTTCTCCGTAATCCGCAGGATGGGATGGATCGTAGTAAATGCTGGCCATCACGTTCTCCATCAGATCTTTTTCTAATAAGTCAACCACTCTTCAATGATGCTACTCTGGATGGGGTGAAGTGATGGTTTGGAAATGGCTTTACGTGTCCGACGTGCCACGGGAGTAGAAGTCAAGGGTAGTGGTGGTGGTGGCAATGGGATGGCTTTGGTCTTGCTTTTCCTTCACTTCTGGTTTCCCATCTTTCTTTTGACTCTGTCAAAGAAGGAGTGGACATCATCTTTTTAACCCAAGCTTTGAGTTCTTCTCGTTAGGGTGTGGGGAAAGGTGTCAACAAGGACGCTGAAATCTTACTAGGGATAGGAGCTGCTGACGGTGTTTGAAAGTCTTCACGTCCCTCTTCTTCCTCAGTCATCCGTGTGGCTGCATCTGTCTTGGTCACTGGGGGTGATAGTGATGAACTTTTCATCAGGGTCTTAAAATCTTTCACACTCGATCGAGCTGTTTCGTCTAAAGCTTTCTGGTGAAAGAGTTGAAGTTGAAGTCGTTGCAACACTTGACCGTACCGTTACGATTTTTCCGTTTCTGACAAATCGCTACCTACGATCCATTAACGATTGCAATTCTTGTTGTAACTGGGGCATCTCGGTCAAATGAGGATTGGGAGGCAAATGCAGGGTACGTTGTTCTTGCCAACGATAGAATTACATCCATCGTTTGAAAGGCACTAAAGTCAGGTTTTGTCCTTCCATCGGATTCCAAAGGTCACGTCTGAGACCTTTTGACCCAAGAGGTCCATTTATCTTCTTGGTCCTTTTTCTATCTTGCTCCCATGAGTCCTCCCAGCATTGTTCCCAATACTCCTTTCAACAAGGGTCCTAACAACGTGGGCAAAATTCCTCCGCGTGGTACCAACATCTTTTTCTTTTGACGGATGGGTATTTTCTTCTTGACCATTTGGCGAAGAACGTGTCGAGTCTTGGCTAAGCATTCTTTCTGATGCTGAGACAAAGGTATCATGCCTATCAAGACATTCAGGCAACATTCACACACGGTATCGACGTCTTTCGAGGATGTTTGAATGAGTTGTTCTCGCGTGGGTGGAGGGGCTTTGGACAGGACGTCCCAATGTTTGGCTAAACGAGGAGGCAGTCCATTTCTTTTCTTTCCTTTGGGGTTAACACGGGGATGACTTTTCGGGGGTGACATATTTGTGTATTCTGGAGCACAAAAACACTGATACTTATCGTCTGGTACAGGTCTTTTTTATAGTGGAATCGTCGCCACTGATTGTCACTACGTCATATCAACCTGATGACAGGCATCACGCGTCGTGGAGGGGTTCGCAACGACTAAATCGGGACAGTTCTTGCTTGGATAAATCCAGTAAACTCTGTAACATGCCCGATCTCTCTTGGACTTTGATTTTGGGGGAAGGTACTTTGTTAGCAGCTGACGCAGCAGCTAAAGAGGTGGAGGGTGTCACCGCTGGAGGAGAAGTTCCTGGGGACACGGCTTTCCATTTTTTCATCACATGGTGAAGAACGGGTGTCAACTTTGGCTTTGCTGGCATCACCAGCAACGGAGAAGTGGAAGAACCTTAGGCTACTGGACACGCGGTCACCGTCGCTGCAGGTCATGGTTTGCGGATGTAAGGTTGCATCCTGGTCGAAGTGCCTCCCTTGCGGGTAGAAGCTGTTTTCTGGGGGCTTTTCTTTTTCTGGGGCTGTGACCTGGTCTTGACACCCCTGCTCTTTTTCTTCTGGCCACGTTTGGGTCGGGGAAGTGGCTTTTTGTCTTGGGGATAACTTTGGGAGCACTTGGATCCCATTTTAAGAGGGAGCGAATGATGACACCTCCTAGAGAACCTCTATCTCAAGGTTTCAAAATGATTTGCTTTTTGGTTTGAGTATCGATGCGGGGATCTGCCAGTTGTGTCAAAGCTTCTTTGTTTCTCTCAAAAAAAGCGTTTGGTTTGATGAGGGATGTGAATGATGCCTTGCAATAATTGACTTGCTGTCACCGTGAACCATCGTAAGACTTCTCTGAGACTGGCTTCTAAGACACGAGCACGTATTTGTGGATTTTTTCGCGACTGCTATCGTACAAGGCACGAATCAATTTGACGGGAAGATGAGACTGAATGGACATCATGTTGACGATGTGTAAGACAGACCAAAAGTGTCCTAGGTTTTTATCATTTTTTTAAGTCGACGGGGACGTGTACACGACAGCCATTCCGTCTTGACACCAGTGGTACGGATGGGTACGAAATCGCAAATAATCAATGTGGGGTGGGTGGGTATTAAATCCACGAGTTAATAGACGTGAAGGGTTTGAGTGGCATCGTCCTACGCATGTGTCAGCCAAGGATTTCCTAACTGTTTGGAAAACACTTGCACTTGCAATTTATCTCTAGGGCTTTTAAACAAGAACACGTAATGAGCATTGAGACTGATGGTGCGATGGGCTTTACCTTGTTGAAACAAATTTTGGGTGATGTAAATGACACTGGCATTACGATGATACCCTTTGCACGTAAACCACAGTTTAATTTCTTCTTCGTCTTCTCCTAAAATGTCGTCGAAGATGACCAGATGTGTTTTACTGGGGTCAGACACGATCCCGTCGTCCTGGCCAGGAGTTTCTTCTACGTACAATTTTAAGCGAGCATGGGCTGTCACGTAGGCCACAATGATGACATTTCCAAATTTGTCAGTCTGTACAAAGTCAAATTCTTCTTCCTAATTGACTAAGATCAAGTCCTCATGATGGACGCTCACGTGTTTCATGGTTTTGGTTTTGTCGTGAATCATCTGCAAGTAGCGGGAACGTTCTGTCAAATACTTCGTCTTGGGTAAACACGGTCGTTTCGTTGTACCATTTTTCCCCACAAGCAATTCAACATCACTTTGGCAAACGATCGTCGACCATCGTTTTTCTCGATGTGGTCTAAAGTGATGCCTTCCTGCTCCAAGTATTTCTCTTTGAATTTCCTTTGGTCTTCGGAAGTGTGACACCAGGAAGTATATCCGCTGGCTTCTTGTTTCAGTTTCAAAAAGGCATCCACGTAGTCTCCGAAAATACCTTTCTAGTCTCGTTGCCCTTGTGGTACTGTTCTGTCTTGGGAAAGTGGTAAATTTTGTACACTTCTAACAATTGGTATCCCAGGTCCAGAGCTTTGAACAATTCAACGCTGACCCACGTTCCTGTCAAGGCGAATTCTTCCTGGGTGTGCTGACAAGGTCGGTTTTGGTTTCACGTTTCGGCACAAGTACGGCACAAGGGAAGCATCAGTTTTCCTTGGCAATGGTGAAGTAAAACGGAATGGTACATATCCGTGGGAGGCAAGACTTTACATTTAATCAGTCCTTCGTATTGTCGAATGTTGTCGAGGTCGATGTACTCCGTCAGCAATTGTGGGTGTCCTGCGGGAAAGTGACAATATTTGCACACGTATGGATACAGCGAACACACGTCCAAGTATTTGATTTCTGCTCCTTTCTTCTCGTCGGCGTGGTACAGCAAACAGTACAAGTCTTCCACGGAACGTTGTAAAAACTGATTTTTAGTGTACCGTTGAGGGTAAAAGATGTGACATCCGTGAAATAAGCAAACGTTAAACTCGTACACGATCTTGGGGTTTTCTAAGTCCCAGTCATCGACTGAATACGTTCCGATGGTCTTTTCGACTCCTCCTTTGCGGGCATGTTGAATCCATTTGTCTTCCTTGTCGCACAAGTAATGGAGCCAGCGTAAGGCTTTGATCCAGCATTGGCGTTTGATAAAGTTCGTCGATTGGGGGTCGGTGACAGCCAGGGTGTTTTCGGGCATGAATCATTGGTGGTACACTAAGGAACATGTTTTAGCAATGGTGCAGGCTCTTTTCAAAGGATCGATCCCTCCTTGCTCCATGATTAATTCTCGAAATTTTCCTCAGCATTTCCGTACAATGTCCACGTCGGAACGACAATACTTTAACATTTCTTCCTGAAAGTCGAAGGGATCCGATGCGTGAGTTTGGTACCAAGAGTAGAAAGATTCTCGTTGTTCGGTTCGGGGTCGTAGTAGTGATCATCAGGCAAATGGGGTAGAACGGCGTGTTGACTGGCTTCGGTATTGAAAAAGTGTGTAAAATAACCTTTGGCCATTTCTGTCATTCAAACGTTTTTGGCATTCGACTTAAAGGCATGGCCAAGTAACTCATCAAATCTCTAAACTGCTCTTGTCCCACTTGCATGGAAATGGTTTTGAGTCCGTTCAAAGTAACTTTAGGACGTTCGGTGCTTTGTTCCCTATAGTATTTCAGAAGAAATTGTGAGCCATCACCGTGGCATAGCGATGGCAATCTCCGTAACGTTCGATGTTCTCTTGGCTCCACGTCTTGTCGACAGTGTGTAAGATCCATTAGGCGAAATCGGTCAGCGTGTTCGGTCCCCGAAGGATTTTTTTAACGTCCTCCAGGAATCTTGCTGCAGTGATGACAATGACTAAAGATCGGTTCTTGGATGCATTTCTTGCATGCTCGATGAGCCACGCAGAAATTAGGAATGTGAATACCGGTCTCTTGCATGCATTCGAATCGAAAAAGATGAAATTCCCTTTCTTCTGGTCATCTTCCTCTTCCTCTTGTTTGGAATGTTATTTTATAATGTAGCATTCGTGTTCCAAATCCACGATTTGGTGACAAATGTGACATCGTTTCTTTCCTGGACATACGTGATCCTTGGCACAATTGTACCAATTGTCAGCAGTATGACTTGTCCACACGTAGGGCACAATCTCAGCAGTTTACAAGCACTTTTCTGCTGTGAACCTTGCGTCCTCAGATGTTGTTGGTAACAGGCAGGACTGACAAAAGTGCGCTGACAAGCTGGGCAATGCACTCGTTTTTGTCCTTCGTCAAGACAGGGTTTAGAGGCCAAACATCCTGAGCATTTCGATCCACAATGTTTGTGTTGTTCTCGATTGTTATAGCCATAGTCATATTTCTCACAATAATATGTGTATCCCAGGAATCGGGTGGTACTGGTAATGGCATCAAATGTTCATCGTGACGATAGACGTGAATGTATTTTCTGTCTTTGAAAATTTTGCCTCGAAACAACAGAGGTCCACGCACATCTTGAGGGTGTATTTTCAAGGTGAAGCTTGGAGCCAAGACGTCTTGCAATTTTTGCATTTCAGGAATGTCACAGGGTGTGTCTTTGGACAGGCCGGCTTGCTGTAACAGGAGTTCTTCTTCTCTTCGTTGTTTGGTTCGGTCCGATTG
>JAECUM010062979.1:0-16155 GCA_016617855.1 Megalonaias nervosa
ATAAAACCGTAGCGGCCGTACCGCCCGTGTAAGCTTTGCAATCTCACGTATAATACTTCATTCTGCAAATAATTTTGAAGAGTTTTTAATTTTTGCATTTGAAACTGACCACAGAAGTTTAAATTAACAGAGTTAACATTCGTATAGTTTCAGGACTTCAAAATGAAATCCAGATAGGGAGATCATATAGAATTCGAGTAAGAGCGCTCATACTCGCCTGAGTGGCTCTTATAACATACGCAGTAGTGCCTAGGTGACAGTATTGTGGGGTTTTGTTGTTGTTATTTTTTTTTTTTAAACTGGATTCAACAGGAAAGAACTAGTACAGCAGGATACGTTTGTATTACAGATAAGTAGGTATTTTAGCACAGCGGATACTTGGTAATTTTCCACTTACAAGATAGTAATATCGGTCTTCCTGGTTGAAAGGAAGTAAGCTAAATATGTTTTGGTTTCTAAAGGAAGTATGAGGTTCATAGAGGGGCGATAAAACGTGTTATAGCTGACCTGACTTTGTGCATGGCCATGTACAAAGTTTTAGATACAAATCATGTTTACTGTTTATACGGCTGAAAGTCTACAATTTGGATATACAAACTATAACTTAACTAAACACTTCTCCTACTAAAAACAAAATATGCATTAAATCGGTACAGGTATACCAACTGTTCTGCGAAATCGCAAGCAAACTGCAGAAAGCTTACGGCAACAAGTAACGTTTGTGAATTTGTGTGTATATTTTGGACTTTTAACGTAGCTTTAACAATTTTCCAGTCACATCGCTACGACGTCTGCACTGTGGCAGTTTATAGTGATGTCTAGCACTGGAGCATCATGCCGCAGATACGAAGCATCATGTCCCACCGAGTCAAATTATCCTGACACCAGGCCGACCAGTCCTAACACTAACACTGAGCACCAAGCGAGGCAGGTATTTTTACTATTTTATAAGTCTTTGTTATGACTCGGTCCAGGTCCGAACCCGCGTAAAACATTGCTTGATAATAGACCGCTCCGGTGGCCTAAGTGGTTAAAGCGTCCGCCTCGGATGCGGGAGGTCGCGGGTTCAGACCACGGTGAAAAGTTTTTAATTACCTTTAATGTTTGTATTTATTTAAACTATGATCGCTGAAGGATCATCAATATTTCATCAATATTTGGTTTCTAACCCCAGCAGTTTCAATGTATTGTTGTATTAGACAATGTTTAGGAAAGTGGTTGAGTTTTCCCTCGTTTGGTATTGGGGGATTCTCCAGTATCCATTCTTCTTAGACTTCCAAACATGTTAAAGTACTTGATAGGATTGTCAACTTATTTTGCAAGTCAAGTAGATTCTTTAATCTGTTTTTTTTTTTTTTTCGGTTGGAAGCATGCTTTTCCACTGG
Organism: Megalonaias nervosa; assembly: GCA_016617855.1. Classification (NCBI taxonomy): domain Eukaryota; kingdom Metazoa; phylum Mollusca; class Bivalvia; order Unionida; family Unionidae; genus Megalonaias; species Megalonaias nervosa. The sequence continues at coordinate 1,386 of JAECUM010062979.1, forward strand.
ACCACCGGTATTTTGCTCTTTTTGTGGGCCGGTTATAACCGGTTTCTCTCACCGCTAATGCCGAATTTCTTATTTGTCACACTGTTACTTTGACCGCTGAGGCCAGAGATTTGCCGTGCCGTTTGTCCTATTGATTTAAGTGGTTTTTCACTTACAGCGAAGGTGGGAATGGAGGAGCTTTTGTGCCACACTCATACATTGATTAACTGATTTACTCTCAGTTTGTGAATTTGCTTGCACCTGTTTGGATGTTTTCAAGACTGCAAAATTGGTCTTGCCTTGTTACCAGGTAGTATCTATCTGGGTACCGACAGAATATGTGGAAAGTTTTGTATCTATCTGGGTAAAGACAGAATATTTGAAAAGTTTTGTATCTATCTGGGTACAGACAGAATATGTGGAAAGTTTTGTATCCACCTTAGCTGAGCTGGAGCAGATTTTCCAGCATCATTTGGTCGAGTTGTTGCCTCCAAAAATTTCTGTCTCGGGGAAAGTCACCCATTTCTTTTATTGCACGCGTTGGCTCTCCTACTCGAGTTTTGTTTCTTATTTAGGACAGTCTCTGCAGTACAGAAAGTGGTCTCCTTGAATTCGCAAAATATTTTATTTTCCTGATATGAAGAACCATCATGGCCTTCCGCACCGGGGTCACATTTACTTTCTTTTGTCGCAGTCTTTTTGGTGGCCACACTTCTGATACTTACTGCACCGCGAATGATCTGGGATGAAAAAGTCCATCAGAATGATCAGGAATCCAGTCCAGCAGGCACAGTGCTGCAGTAGGACGTTAATATGTAAGTGTTAGTGGGAATAAACGTGCCGTTACAGCTAATGTTAATTTGTTTCACTTGGCAGACGTTCTGAGTTTTGAGATTTTCAAGAATGCCAATCTTACTTGCAGCCATCAGAATCCACAGATCGCACGACTCCTCACGATGTGAAAGGGATTTGTGAGTAGGTGTTTCAATAAGTATCTTCACCAGCCGTCTGGAGCGACGGAAGTTCTCAAAGTGAGCTTAGGAGCTACATTACACAAGATTTTAGCTTTTTTTTTTTTCTTTTTTTTTTTTTTGTTGCACCTTTGGAAGCTCTGTAGTGCTTTATCTAGCACGAACGGCGATAGCTTAGCAAGTTTCTAATATTCCTCAGTTGACTCAACGATGAGAAATCGAGACCAATTTTGAAACAGTTTCCTCTTTCCGATCCGTTTCAAACCAGGTCTCACCTTATCAGCAGTTTGCATGGGCGCGCACTTAGGGTCAAAGGAGGCACTTGCCCCCCTCCCATTTCACCTCCAAACATGTTTTGACCAACATCCGTACAACTTATAGATGATGGTCTACATGTTTGCCACCCCCTGAAAATAATTTTCCGGACGCCCCTGGCAATCTGATTTGTGTTTTCCCCTAATGGAAGAATTCAATTTCGCCATCCCATCTCCCCAACCACATCCAAGCAATAAACGGCGACATAGATTTACGCTAATTTTGTGCCTTCTTCATGTCAGGTATACATAAGTTGACATACTCGACTGATTCTTCCCAAGGCCCTCAGTGGCCATGTTCTTTGTAAGGTATGAATTCAGTTCCTATAATAAACCTATGGAAGCATCATGATATTAAAATTCAATAACTTTCATTTCTGAACGCTCATCATCAAACCAATATTTATCAATATAGATATATCTTTGATACAAACATCTGTGTAGAGAAAACCGTATGAGCAGAGGTATTTTTTTAATCTTCATTTGTTTGAAATATGCGTTTTCAGTTCTGCACAGAAGAGACAGGTGCTAATTTTAGCTATGAGTCTTCGGAAGTTAAGTGTATAAAAGTACTGAAATTCCATGATTTAAACGTTGTCTTGTTTTTCAGTTACAACTTGGATAAGCTCTTAAAATATTCTTTTTACTAAAATCTTATTTTCGTTATTAATCAATCCTGGCCAAAGTAACCCATATATATACTCATCCATGTTCACCCATTTCTAGACTGGTTCCCATTCTTCCATGTCATTTGTATGCATAAGTAAACAATGCCCAAAGTTCTGTTTGTGAAAGATTACGTTAGTGAATATGAAACTATATTGCAAGTTCATATATACAAACAATAACAATGTTTCATCTCAGGCAGCCTTTATTTAAAAAAATCAGAAAATATTAAAATAAGTTGGTCTAATCAAGAGTTACCTTGATTCTATCACATCTATCTCTCTTCAACTGAAGATTGAAATATATTATCTGCCTTGACATATCGTACATTTAATGAACAAATGGCCCATGTGACAACGTAAAAATGTGACAATCTAAATGTGCATGTAGTACTTCAAAAAGAAGATTTAAAAGACAGAAATTACTTAAAATACCTGTAGAACACATATAATTTTAAATTAAAGTAAGGTAGCATGGGCCAATTAAAGTACAAAATATGAAGTTGCTAAACATTAACCAAATGAAATTGGTGGGACACAAAATCGTGAGGGACAATCAGCATTAAGTATGGAAGTAGAGACCTGAATGATCATATATGCATATCTGATGCCTAATAATGCCTAATATTTCAAAATACTCCTGGGAAATATCATATTGATGGCCATACTTACTCTGTAAATGGTAAATTGTCTAAAATTTATATATTTAACTGCATACATATTAACCAATGTGCAAAACAACACCTGACATAATAAAATCTACGCAATATACACAACGACCTCCCGCCCTCTCCATCACAACAGTTGCTATATCTGAAAGTGTGTTTAATATCCCACTGAAAATCATTATAAGGTAAACAAAATGTATTCATTTTGCATGTTGTCAACAAATAGAATCAGAATTTTCGCATGTTTAGTAAACTTAATTGTACATGCATATGCGGAACCACAGTAAGGCTGTTGTTCTCTATAGGACTCACAATACTAATTCAGCTCCCATAGTAAACCCTTAGAAACATCACTATATTAAAAATTCAATAACTTGGAATTTGAATGCTCATGGTCAAGTCGATATTTATAAGTATAGAAATTCCTTGATGCTGGCTAATGTGTAGAGAAAACCACGTGAGCCACGGCATTTTTTGATCTACATGTGTTTGAAAAACGTGTTTTCACGTCAAAGAGGCAGGTGCTAATTTGAGTAATGAGTTTTTCAAGCCCCAGTCTGTAAGAGGAATGAAATTCCATCAATTAAACATTGTCTCTCTCTTCTCAGTTACAAGTAGAATAAACTCTCCGAGTAATCCTTTTATTACAATCTTAATTTCATTATCAACCAATCCGGGCCTGCCAGACCCATTTATACTCCATTCCCAGACTCGTTCCCGTTCTTCTATACCCTTTAGTCACCTTTAAACTTAAAAGATAAGTGAAAATTAATATGTTTTTAACATTGCCTCTGAAGTTGGAGTGACAAACCGATTGATTGGCTCAGACCCTTCTGACCACCGGTCTAACCAAAGTTGAGGATGAAGTAGTGTGTAGCGTTAGAGCCTGTTCTCTGTTCCACTATCAGGGTCCTGTCCTCCACAGACATGGAATGCAACCCACGAAGAACGGTTGCCTTTTTCAGTTGCCTCTTACAACACACAGGACTGAGCATTGAGCCTATTGTACATCCCCTAACACGTAAGAGGTCGGGATTTGGGGTTGGGGTGTGGATTGGAGTTGATGAGTGGGGAGAGGGAGATTATAAAAGAGTTATATAAAGTAAAATATTTTGAACATATTGATTTCTGCACCATGCGTTGACTCTTTTCTAATTTTCGGAAGTGGACACGCAAAGATTCTGTATCAGCATTACATTGTTACTTGTTAAATAATAAATATAAAACAAACAACGGAATTATGCTTATTTACTTTCAATAATCGCAATAAGTGTTCTGTGAAAGAAAACGATAAAGCCAATGAAAATAGTACTAGACCTTAAGTAATGAACAGCATTTACGACCTGCCATGATTGTAATGATTGTTAAAATAAAACATATTCACTCACCAACATACCCTGTACATTGTGTAACTGTTATCAGGAGCGTATGATTTCAACTTTCTCAGATGTGATTAATATTTAAATACCTTTTCAGCTCATTTAAGGGGATAATTGGTGACAGGATACTCCCCCCCCCGACCTTATATTGATGATACTTATTTGATGATAGACTTTCAACTAAGAGTAGCTCAAAAACGCACAGCAACCTATTTATTAGGTGGGATTTTGGATTGCTTGGATCCTTAGTTATTTAAATTAAAAATTTTTAAGGGGCTAAATGCTGTAACATTTCAAAAGCAAACATCCTTAACAATTTAAAATCCCTAGCGAATGTTTAGATTTTTCAACAAATACGAACTGCCATTCAGATTCAACTATAGATGAATCAACATAGATCAGGGGTGCACAACCCCTGGCACGCGGGCCGGATCTGGCCTGCGAACGTGTTCTGTACTGCCCTCAGGGCAAATTAAAACAACACAGAAATCTGGCCCATAAACAGTAATTATATTAAAGAAATTAGTACTTGCGGCCCTCAAGTGGTCTTAGAAAATGCAATCTGGCCCTTGGCCGAAAAGGTTGTGCACCCCTGACATAGATGATGAAATAACAGAGTTTACAAGTTCAATGTAGACTTTTACTGAGTCCTTCATAAAAATGTTAGCAATCGAATAGGAAGCGAAAAGGATTCGGTCAAATTTACTCATTGGCACAGTGAAGCATGCGAGATCAAGAAGAAAGAATGTTATCATAAGATGGATACATATGCTTTGAATAAAACTGATCATAGTAGGCTTAATACGGTAAAACACACGGTCAGACTTTTAGAAGGATGTACGGTATTCCTTACTTAAATTTAATAATATTCATATATAATAAATTCAACAAATCTCGCTCGCAAAATGCAAAAGAGAAATATTAGAATGTTCTAAGAAATGTTCTGCCCATTTTAACTCTTTCTGATTCTGCATTTGAATTTTTTTTTCAGACGGTTAATAATTGATAACACCCTTTCTTTACACCGGATGGGAGTAATACTCACACCAGATGGAACAGTGTTTTCTTTAGTGAGAGATATATCAGAGTTAAAACAAAACTGTATTTTCAGAGTTACATTATAGAAGGACTTAATGTTGCTATACAGGCCATTTTACAACACTACCGGTTGCCATGGTAAAGATCGAGTCCGTTTAATATGTAAGAACGACGGACTGAATGGAATACTGCGCCCTAATTGATCGACTATTAAGCTATGTGTAGAAGAAGGACGTCATTTTCGGTCGACCAATTGGAGGGCAGTATTTCATTTAGCTCATTGCTCTTGCATATTAAGCGGGCGCGATCATGACCATGTCAACCAGTGACGTGAGAAAATGGTCTGGCATTCATTAAAGGTGTTGTAGTAAGTCAAACATTGTGTAGGGTTAAAATGTCGAATTCCTAAGCATAACGTCGGTACAAAATTCACAAAACCTTCGAATTGGCGAAATAATTAGTTTTGCCACGGGTCAAAGCGGTTAATCGCCGCGTCGTTGTCATCCTGGATTATTACAATGGATTGCCGCTCGTTACCGTGTCGACGTGAGCGTTATCACTATCCAGGCTTAGAATGGTCATCAAAACCTCTCACAACCCTGTTGGCGTATGCAACATCTATGTACAATTGGATCGCGGGATCATACCATCTTATGTTGTTTGGATAGCACTCGTTGTGCCCGCTTGCGCAACAAATTTGATAATACAATGTTAGCAATTATAACGAAGACTACCGCTGTCCTGAACAGAACAATCAGAAAGATCCCTGCCGCGATGTGTGTGGTGGCAAAATCCAGCCAGTGATAACAACATGACGGGAAAACGTAGCAACGAGCATATTGACGTTCGCTTGTCGCAGACATTTGACGTCAGGCTTCTTATTGCCTCATAGCATACACATCATGACAATCTGCTGTATACGATATGCGACACCGATCACCAGATGATCACCAACGTTGATAGGAAAATGACCAATTAGCTCGATATTATTACGATGATGACTGTGACTGCATTATCGCGATTGATGCGAGGGGAGAGTGTATACATGATAAATGGTGAATTGATGCGGAGACTATATAACACTTTCGATGGTGATGATCCGAGGACATGACAATAATGCGGTGACGATACGGTAATGATGATGCAGTTGTGTGTTCGTGATGGTGATGTGAACATGACCCGGCAATGACAATGATGCGGACATGATAGATTTGATCAGGTTGATGATACCGTAGTGATGCTGCGAACACAAAAACATAACGATGGGGCGACAATCACTGAGGCAGAGTCGTGAAGACATAATATTCGCTGTTCGCGGGTGTGCACAGGAGCAGTAATACTAGCACAAATACTGGACTATTTCTGGAGTCGCATCGTGCGACATGATAGAGTCTGGCACCAGGAGTAACAAACACACAAATACCATTGCGGGTTGAACAACATAGAGATGCATAGCGGATATTGCGGGATTGAGTAGCGTAGAGGTGAATAGTGGATATTTGGTTGGAGTTGTTTGACTTGTAGCATTGACAGTAGTTGTTGATGGCTTGGCATGGATGGTCGTCGTGGACATTGTGGGGTGGGTGAGCGATGTGTCGTAAGCACGGACGCGGAATCCTTGGTACCCGCATTGACGGGAATTTGGCACTGGCCACGGCGTCTCGGTACTGTGCGCAACAGTCGCAATCATTGCAAACACAAGTCAGAACACAACATGAGCATAGCCATAAGCGTTACTATCATTGGTGTGATATTCAAATTTTACGGATTTGGGTTATGATCGAAAACTGTGCTGAAGATTAGCTATTTCCTGGATTCATCTCGTGCGAGCTGAATTGTTCGTGAATGAATTCAAAGTTTGGATGCCCCACTGGTAGGTGCAGAGTGACCTGTATAAACCGCATCGATGTTCTACACCAATGGCAACGCCAGTCCGCACACAACATATAAATCAACCTGCCAGGTTTGCTGCCATTTACCATTTATAACAACTATGTGCATGGCATATTCGCAAGTTGTGCATCTTTAACAATGGCACGACCATTTTCACGAGTTTTACCGAAGATGGTACGACCCGATACGTATCACAAATATGTGCTTGGCACATCATTCGCGTCAGTCTGGATTCTGGCAGCAGGCCCAGACTCATATTTGTTGTTGCATATGGGCAATTCTCTACGAGCAGCTTTACATGCTGGAGAAAGATATCAGTTGCAATATAAAACGTAGAATAATGCATTTGCAGCAGCTTCGATCACATTGGCGATCAACGGTGCAGAACAAACAAGACGCTTGGTAAAATCCGTGATACAATAATATCACACCGTTTTCACAATCACGCAAAATGACATACGGTACATGAGGCATGTACGCGCGTCGAACACAATCCAGTCAATATCATCATCATTGGCATCGTGCCTGTGAATAAATTCCGTAATTGGCCAGTGAAAGCAATCGCTGAGACATTTTTGAGAGTCCATTGGTAATTATCGGAACTACTGTGATTAGTTTGGCCATAGATTTTTTGGTCGCGATATAACATCTGTATACTTCGTCAATTTAGTGATCATCGGCAAACGTCACAAAGTTCATTTGCAATCTGCATGTGTATCACTGCTCTTATTACAGTTACGGCTCGGATTTCCCTCAATTCCTACGTATTTTATCCTGTTGGTCGGGTTTCCTCACATTTTAGTGAGTATTGAGTTACCAATCGGATGTGGCCTTTGCCCACAAAGTCAATTTTGAGTTTGTTTTCGTTTCCGTTGTCCCCTTTGTGTATTGTGATTTATATGCGTGCAGGTGTTGTAGCTTGCATGATCCCGTATTGTTGTCAATAATGGGCGTAAGTAGATCAAATAATTTGAAGTTTAGTGTCGGATTGTCTATTTTTCCTTAAGACACTCTCTCCCCGTGTAGTGTTTAATTTGTGTGGCGATTGTAGTATGTTCGTGGTATTTGTGTTCTGCAGTTCAGTAATTTGTTGTTTCCTCCCTAATTATTTTGTTGTGGTTATGTTTGATTTACCTCTTATTTTCTAAAACTCTTTCAAAGACCTTTCTATCTTGCGTTGCTCCAGACAGCAGAGCTTTGTAATATCATCACTGTATTTAGTATGGATCATAGTGTAGGGCCGGATGGTCCAGCGTGTCCGGCCACCCTACGCCGCAGCTAAAATAAAGTACACATACAAACGTACAGTCACTTCTCACTTGAAATTCGACCATCGTTTTATTCTTGCACACATTTATTGGGTATTATTCACACTTTTGAGTAAAGAGACAAATAAACTTTTGCTTTGATGTCCTTTCGAGGAAAATTGAATTGAAATTTTGGAAACCCCTACCCTTGAACACTTGACCTGATCCGGCCCATTAGTACCCTGTCTCTTGTGTACTTTCTGTTTATGAGTACAAATGTTATGATTATATTAATAATGTGTTACCTTTTGTTTGATTAGTTTTGTACTTTCTGCGATTATATGTGCCAGGGGTTTCGGTTTTCGTATAGCTTTTTTTTTCAATTTATATTCTTTTGTTCTTTAAGTTTCCTTGAATGATTATCAGTTATTAAAACAATTAATATAATAGATCATTTCTCATGTTACCGGGATATAACAGATTTTCGTTGTCAAAATTCCCCATATTTTTTAATAATGTCTACTTTTATGTCTTCTCTTTTTTTCTCATACATTCTGCGTTCTAAAATTAGGTGGGATTTTGTGAATTGTCAATTTAAGCAGTCAAAACATATTGTTATGAATAAAATAATAGTTTTCCTTTTGGCTACTGAATTAATTAAATATAGTAAATATGCCATATTTTGTTATTATTTGTAGTGTTCCGCATAGCTTCATATTTCTACCCAATTTAATTGTATCATTTGCGTTTTTATTTGATTTATTTTCATTATTTATATTTCTCAGTCATTTACATATTCGTTGCGTCGATATTATTTTCCATATTTCTTTTTTCCCTTAAGATTAGAAATCCACCATTTATTTTACATGTAAATTGCAGTTATTTCAATAGTTTTTGATTGTCTATTATATATATATATATATATATATATATATATATATATATATATATATATATATATATATATATATATATATATATATATATATATATATATATATATATATATAATAAACAATATGGTTTCATTTTTAGATCATAACCAAACCAGTATATGTAAAGTGCAGCTCATGTGTAGTAAATACTTTCTTCATCTTGTTTGTTCTATTTAATAATATTGCATTTGCATATTTGGCCGATTAAAGTCTCCATGCTTTTTATCTTTCATAATGTGATGGTTCCATCCCAAAAGAAACCACTCACTATTTGCTACAATACCTTTAACATTTAAAATTATATTGTTTAAAACAGACCATAACTGACTGCATTTATATATCTATTTGTCTCCTCTATCATAATTTTATATTGGATCTAGTTTAGCTAATACAATCTAATAGTTTTTGTTGCTTGTGCATGGTTGCCATAATAAATGTTTTATGTATATTTAATATTTTATGTGCATAACTTTTGTCCATAGCTGTAAGTTGTAAACAGCATGTTTACATAGCAAGAGTTGAAGTTCAGTCTTATTTACAGTTAGACTAGGTTTTCTGTTGGATTTCTTCACATTCTATTATGTGGTATGTCAACTGAAAATGTGTATAAATATGGATTTGATGATGAAATGATTCATTCCTCTTTTATATCAGATCTGTCACATATAATTCGGGAGTAATTGTTTATTTAAAATATTCTTTGGAATTACTAAAGTGCTCATTGAGTATTGGACAAATACACTATTTTGGATTATTGTGATCCCATTCAAAGACATTCTGAATTGCATCCTTGTGGTGCATCAGAACATTCGAGGCTATTGGAATTCATTCGGAACATTCTATACTCTTTTGACTTGTGTTAGGACATGAAGGATTATTTACGATTTAATTGACAATACTGTAAGCGTCTCTTCAATTTTCGCTTTGGTTGTAAATAAATAAATAAATAAATAACATGTTGATTGTACTTAAATTGTTAGTTTCACTTCTTTCCGTTACATATTTTTAGAACTCGAGTCGAACCAGATGTATAGAGCTTTAGCATTATTTTATATATGTTTTGGTCTGAGTCAGGATGATTTATTCTCCTATTCCCCATTAAAATTATTTCTGCTCTGATAGTTGACCTTTGATCCTGAGGCACTACTAAATGATTTTTCATTTTTTCTGTAATGACGAAATTGTACAATCGTCAGCACGTTAAACCATCATTATTTCTTCTGCTGTATTTTGGTATTTTTATACTTTTTGGATACATTTGCTGTTTCTTATTCTAATAGTTAAGACTTCTATTGCAATAACAAATAAAAGCATTGAAAGTGAACATCCTTGTGTAACTGATCGTTCTTTTTAAATGATTTTGTAGACAACATGTTTACCAATTTACAACCTTTTTATCGGATCAGAATTTAGAACTTCTTTGGAATTTATTTACAGAGTATTGTACTATTCTATCAAACGCCTTTTCTTGATCAATTAAAGTCATCGCACCTTCTTACCTGTGTATTATAAATAGTCCAAAATATATTTGATGGCGTGTTTTTAAATATTTGTCTTCCTTTTCTCAACATGACTGATTTTATATGTTATTTTTCCTAAACATTCTAATTATTAATATTTTGCTTAGTATATTATAATCTGCGTTTAACAGAGATATAAGTTTCAAGTTGTCAAGTTCTCCTTTGACTTTGTATGTAATAGTTGTAATTCCTTCTCTCATAGAGTCCGACATTTATTTATTTAGAAAATAAAATGTTATCATACACCATTTTAAGCACTGGGATAATTTCACTTTAAAATCTTTTGTAAAAATTGGATGATAGCCAGTCGCTGCCTGGAGATTTATCTTTCTTTAATTCTGTTATATTGAAGCTGACTTAGTGTCTGCCTATACTCTTACTTACACCCCCTGAGAGGACCATCAAATAGAAGTCCAAGGGACATTACTTGTAGCTACACAGGTATTATAAACTTAGGTCTCAGATAGGAGGCATTGTTTAATTAGTTACACAATTTTATACAACCTAAGCCTCAAATGGGAGGGCTGGTGTAAATAGTTGCCCAATGTTATAATAGCCTAGGTCTCAAATGGGAAACCTGGTTTAATTAGTTACGCAATGTTATACAACTTGGATCTCAGATGAGAGGCTTGATGTGAATAGGTACACAATATTTTATATCTCGGGTCTGAAACGGGAGGTCTGGTGCACGTAGTTGTCCAATCTTATATAACGTGTGTCCCATAACGAAAGCCTGGTGTAAGTAGCTGCGTAAAATTATATAAAGTGGATCTATAGTGACGTTATATAGCGTGCGTCTCAAATGATTGATTTGTATTATTTGTAGGTTTTTCTTAATGGTTGTGTGTTGTGTGTGTTTGTAATTTGTAACTTACCTTGGTCCCGAGTCAGGTTCATAGTGTACCTTACAAGTGACGTTGGCTGTGAGCAGCATGGTGTATGACTGGGGTTTGGACTGAATATTCAGATCATTGTCGATGTGGGCATGTTTTATCTTAATCTGAGTCTAGGACATTGGAATTCCGTTATGGAATAAACTGCTCTACTGATGTTTCTCAAGTTTTTTATTATAATTTTCATAACATATTTTATTGTATTGACAACTTTGAATTTTCTAGAAATTAATTTTTGACCCTCATCCTAGTTCTACTATTGTGTTTTAGTTTTTAAAAAAATATATAATATTGTTTACTTGAGAAATTACTCATCTTGCATTTAATATCTGAAGCAGAATCACTTTTATTGTTGTGTTCAGTATTTTATTTGGGTGGAATTATTTATTCAAATTATTATTCACTGGAAATACAAAGTGTTCATCTATAATAATTTTGGACTGGAACATTAATTTGGAATTATAATGAATTTAGACAAGAACATTTTTGGATTTTATTATTGTGATACGTCCAATTACTGTTAGCACATCGCCAGTCTACAGACCACTAGCATATTATCATACTCCAAACGACAGGAACATCAACACTTTCAATATTGGAACTTTTTTGGAATACCACTGGAATTCAGAAGGAATCTTTATACATTTGGACTTGTGATCAATCTTTTAGGAATATTTGGGATTTAATTGGCAATACTGGTAGTTCTTTTTAAATTTTCACCTTGTATTCTAGGGAAATAAATTATTTGTTGAATTTTACAAAATGTGTTGGCTTTCGCTCTTTTCTGTTACTTAGTTTAAGACGACAGAGTCGTAACAGTGGGAAGCCTGATATATGTAGTTACACAATGTTGCACAATGTTATATAAGTTTGGTGTCAAGTGAGAGATTTAGCGTAAGTGGTAACACATTGTAATATGATGTGGATCTCACATGATAGGCTTCGTGTGTATTGTTACTCAATATTACATAACGTGGGTCTCACACGACAAGTTTCATGTAAGTAGTTACATAATATCATATAATGTGGGTCTGAGATGAGAGACTCTGTGTATGTAGTCACACACTGTTACATAACGTGGATCTCAGATGAGAGGCTTTCATGCAAGTAGTTATACATTACTATATAATATTGGTCAGTTTTGTGGGATAAAGTGGGTCTCACATGAGAAGCTTCGTGAAAGTAGTTTCACAATATTATATAACGTGGGTCTCACACGAGAGGCTTCATGTAAGTAGTTACATAATGTTATATAACTTGGGTCTCAGATGAGAGGCTTCTTTTAAGTAGTTACATTATATTATATAACGTGGGTCTCATGATAGGCTTCGTGCAAATAGTTAAACAATATTAAATAACTTTGGTCGGTTTTTGGGAACTGGTCCAACAAACTGATTTATTCATCCATGTCTTTGTGTACTCCGCGTAACATAACAATGTTAAAATATTGAAAATACATGGGGATTCTGAGTTACGATGATTCAGAAAATAGTACTTTCACTTACATTGATCTTTTCTTTTTCCCGTTTAATTGAGAAGTCTTTACAATTTCAAAATTTTTTAATGTAGCATAGTAGAGAAGATTAATTTTTGCAAATGATCAGTGGCGGTTGTAAATAAACTTTCGGATTAGTCTATATTACCACATTCGACAACAATCTAATAAGAAAGTCTAGTGGTGTAATGTTTTCGTTTGTGTTGGTTTTATTAATCGGTTTAATAATAGTGTTTAAATAGGTCTCCTTAAATCGTTTCATTTTGGCTTGCGAAGCTATTCACAAAGAACGCATAACCTTTATCTACATGTATTCGTCAATCATGATATCGTTTTGAATGGACATATCACCTCGCAAAATCTTTGTATGTTTTTGTGCCATCAAGTACGATAATGACATATTTAAAATAAGCTTTTCTTCGAGTTAGCAAATTATAGATCCAGTGTATGATTGGAACCATTTTAAGTAACGTTTTGCTTTGTAACGTTTTAAATAATCTTATTAAACTTGAATGTGCGGTACACAGATTTTAATACTTGATTGATGTACGATTTGTTTTAGCATTATGATTTTGTATGCTCTGAGGTTTTCATATCCAGGCATTGTACGGATGAGAAAGATCGTACTTATGACGTGAATTAGTATACTGTTTTATCATAGGTCACATTCTTGACTCTTAAAATACAAAAGTGTTTTGTAATACACTTTATTCTTAGCTTGTAGGTGGCATTCAGAAGAATAAAATAAATCAAGTTGACAATATGGCCTTAGGAAATGTAACTACTAAATCAAAGTAGCTGATACTTGTCTACCACTCAGGTGGGTCTGATTTGATCACCACGCGTATTACAGGTAGAACACTGAAGTCACGCGAGATATCAATTAATAACCCATAATATTCCAACAGTCGCATTAAGTGCATACTTTCCAAAGGACAGACGCGTGGTCATTAAAGAACTGATGAACTGGTTGGGAGCTGTGGTAGGATTCGATTTCATAGAACTAAACTACCATCCCGTATCAACTATGTCGTTGATAGACCATTTTAATGTGGTACTCACCTCTTTGTAAATGTTTTCCGTGTGAATATAGTTAAATATCATACCGAAAAACAATGGAAGTGCACTCTATTCCCTATACTGATACGGTATTTTGAAAAACCCACTGAACCTTTTGGTATTCACTCGAACTAAATAACATTCCACATCCTTGTAGACATGGACGGTATTATTAAACGTGGGCCAAAATAGAATGGTCGACTTTTTCCATCGTACCAAGCCATCTAATTGATGACATAATTGCCCTCTTTCGTTCAGATTCACACATTTTATTACGTTTGCTCCTTCTTGTATTATACTCAGTATTATATACAGTTCGAATGACTTCTGTCTTACACCAGAGGTATACGTGTTCACCGATCAATCCGTCCATAGGAAGTAATGCAACTGTGTAGGGCAATGAAGCCGCTTGCTAACCAACCCATCTGGTGCGTACCATTTAGTCTAAGTAATATGTGTACCGTACTACGAGACAGAGTGTCAGGGAACGGGATGTGTGGCGGTCTAGGTGTGTAAGGCCACTTATAACCAGTCTAACTGGTCCAGACCTTTTAACCTAGTGGTATATACATCTGATTTTGAGATAGATGGACGTGGTTCAATTCCGGACCTTGACAGTTAGACTGCTTCCCCTAAAGTTACCACAGTATCGTAAGTTTTTTGTTGATAATTAAATTTATATTTCGTTTGGTTTAAAATTATCACCGAGGAAAA
>JAECUM010062980.1:0-18928 GCA_016617855.1 Megalonaias nervosa
GAAAAGTTAATAATTAATAACAGCAGTTACTGCTTGAATTTTGAGCACTTAAACACTCATATTTTTGTTTTCTATTGCGGCTAAATTTGTTGTGCAGTTTTGTCCAGATCTTCCATTATTAAAAAGAAAGATATATTAAAATGGTTATTAGGAAAAGTCCAAGACAATTATTCTTTGTTTTGAAAACTGGTTCATTCTGCATTGATTTCATTTGTTCTTCCAATTTTTAATAGTATTAACGAGAAAGAAGCATTAACATAGATATTTTCATCCGCCAATATCAAAGTACCAAATATACTCACTTATAAGATGGATCCAACTGTAAAATGCATAGACCCAGAATTGTCATCGAATCATGCTCTGTCAGATCTGGTTCTGTGCAGTTTGTCATGAGTAATCAATAGAGCAAACACCAAAGACTTTGATATGCTGGCACACTCTGCAATGGTAGATTCGGGTCTATGTTGTTCGCAGTTTAACCTGATTTATAAGCAAGTAATACGGTAAGCACATTTCTTTTAATTGCCAGTCACCCGGGGGAGAGTTTTTCAGTGTTCTATAAGACGGGCGTTACATGGAACACCAAATTAAAACATAATTTAGTTAAAGAATCCGCCCTTATGCTGTTGCGGTACAATATGGATTATCGATCCATTTTAAAACATTTTAAAACGACCGTGCTATGTCTCTTTAACCAAATGTTTTATACATTCTTCAGAAGCCCAGGCTTTTCATTACATTCACTCCACCTGATATATTGTTTCTAGGCAGAATTTGTTTATTGTTTAAAATAAACTTTAGTACAATGTTATTCAATACAAACCTAGGAAGGCTAGCAGTTTTTGATATTTAAAGTTTTTAAACAGTATGTTTTTGAGGTTCAGTTTTACTTCAATGAACTGCTATCAATGGTAATTCATAACTGCATGTATAAATCTTTTTTTCGGTCAATAAATATTTACCTCACAACTTTCTCAAGCGACAAATGTTACTGCTCCTATTTTAAACACATGGCAAAACCGCGTGTGCATGTCCCCAGATCTTATTACAGTTTGCATTATGGAGTTTTTTGCCCTAGTGCAAATAATACAGTTGTTTCTGAGTTAATGTCTTGAGAAAACATATGAAAACCTATGTCTGACTTGTCTTTTTATTTAACCATATTTTATAAAACTTGACAGAAAAATGTTTGCAGAACTTGATGTACTGGTATCCAAGGCGGATTCTCCAGCAGCAAGTATGGCTTCAGTAAAGGCTAGGTTGAAAATTATTTTTCCCTTGAGTTGAATCGCGTACAAAATTTACAAATTATGCATGTAACTATTGATGGCGTCATGACTATTTTCTTACCGATACCTTCATTGCTAACACTAATATTAACGAAAAAGCCCACTTTACATCAACAATTATAGTTTGTTCACTTGAATTTCTTGTTTAGGTCTACAAGACCTCACTGTATGCAGAATCTGTTTCTTTCTCCCTCTCTATCGCAGATGATGATGACAGTTATAGTAATGTTGCAGGCAAAATCATTAGAGGATTCAATATCTGACAGTGAAATTTTAGAATGGAAAGTAACATCATCACAGCAGAAAACTGTTGTGAAAAAGCACAAAACGGCCGTCTGAAAATCTGCCAAGCATTGATATACCATCGCTTACAATTTTTGCTGAACCCACACTGGTGGAAAGTGAATCATAATCACTTTTCCGGCAGCATTGTCATTGTGTCCAAATATTGGTTAGGTCTTTTTAGTTTTTGCATGTATTTCATAAACTCCTTGATATATTCGTATCAAGATCGCTCCTCTATTCACCTTAAGATCAACGTCACTCGTGTTAAGGTTCTGGTTAAAGTTTTTTGTTTACTTACATTTCCTAAATCCCTTGATAGATTCTCATTATACTTGAATCATTACAAATTGAAGAGAATTCAATCCCCGACACTCTCAAACCTCTGACATTGGGATCAGGGTCACAGTCATAGAAAAGTTGTGAGATGGATTTGTTCTTTTTTATTTAAAGAAAACATTTGCGTGATGTATTTTCTTTACACTTGCGGAGAATCGTAATGGAACTTAGACAAGTCTCTCTGCAACACGAGCGCTTATACAATTGTCCTTGGAGTCAGGGTGACAATTATAGAAAATTTGCATTAATGCATTTTGTTAGTTTTATCATCCGTTTACTCTTCCAAAAACCATTAATGGATTTTATTCTTACTTAGGGTGAGTCGTCATAAAGCTAAGATAATTTATTCCTGCAGTCACATGTTTCCAAATGGAAGATTCCATCCACCGACTTAAAACTATTATATATATCATCTTGCCATTCATACTTGTCAGGTGTAGAACTCAACCGTCTAATAGACTACGACATGTTTTAAATAATAGGTGAAATTAGCACAATACTGCAACCAACTAACCAACCTGTATTTCACTGAATACAAATTTGAAACAGAAACTAATGATTCTGAGAACTAATTCAAACTGATGAACAACGGTGGCAAACAAATGGAGAATGTACGGAAGAAAAAATAAAGACATTTAAACATCGTACTAATGAAAGTTGTTCAAAAATGTTTAAAGATTTATCATTTGCAAGGTTAACTATTATTAACAATGTGTGTGTGGTTGAAAAAACAAAAAAAAAAAAAAAAAAAAAAAAAACAAAAACAAAATCCGTAAATTCTATTTGCCATGGATTTACATACTTAGAATTGCTAATAATGGTTTATGTCCAAATTATGTTAACAACAAATTGAAAAACAAACACAATGTGGAATAAAACTACTCATTACTGATACAGATTCATTGTGTATCGGTGTTGAAATAGAAAACATATACAATGACATGAAGAAGAATACCAGGTTTTATGATACTAGTCACTGTCCAAAGCATATTCGGTATCCCACAAATGACGATGCCTGGACTTGACAAAGATGAGTTCAATGGTATTCCAATTTGAGAATTTGTGTTAAGGTCAAAACCTGATTGATTCACAACAGGCAAAGAGGATAAGAAAGTTTGTAAAGATATTAAAATTATAATGGAATCAAAACTAATTTGGAATTCAAAATGTACAAAGATTGCTTAATCAATGACCAAGGAAATTACCACGAAATGAATTTATTGAGTTCATACGATCGTGGGATATTTGGTAATAAAATAAACAAAGTAACAATGTGTATGCATGTCGACGAGCTTTCTAGGTTGACAAGGTAAATAAATTACCTTACGAACACTTAGGCATGCTAAAGCTGCGTGGAAACACATGTACCGAAGTTATACTGATATATGATATAAATACCTTTTAGCTAAAGGCTACTCCAAATGTATTTACTGCTTTTCTTTTCTTCCCCACTGCAAGTATCTACATTTCATTGTTTTAAGAAGAAAAAACAAAACTTCCAAAACCATGCAATTTCTATGAAGTCTTTGATTACATAGCTGTACTTTTGTACAGTCACTCATACTGATAATTTTAAAATGTCGACTTTTGTACAGTCACCCATACTGATAATTTTAAAATGTCTACTAATAATAGTTTTCTTAGGTAAGGTCCTTTATTTTTTTAATGTCGTCAAGATTGCTATAACCATCAGCCAGAATAAAGTTTTTTTTTTTTTTTACCTTGCCAGATCAACCAGTAACTCTTTCCGATTAAAAATGTATTACCCGGGTCTGTCACTATGACCTTTTCGTATTTCGAATAGCGACGTTGAGCAGTAAGTTTTGTTGTACAGAGAAGTTATGTAGATGATAACGATGTAATACAAATACTGTCTTGAAAAGATAATCATTTCAATAGGTTATGTTGATATCTTTTACAAGGCTTTAACCTAAATTGGAAGCCACTACATACATTGTCGGTGTCTTTCTTTACTTATATATCAACGGAGACGAAAGAAAACCCTGGTATAATCAATATATTTGGCAAAACCGAGTGTTCATATCCCCAGATCTTATAACGGTTTTCATTATAGCGTGTTTTGCCCTAGTGCAATAATGCTGTTGTTTCTGAGTTAATGTCTCGAGAAACCACATGAAAACCTATGTCTGACTTGTCATATTATTTAACCAAATTTTATCAAACTTATCAAAAATGTTTTTGAAGAACGTGATGTATTGGTATCCAAATCGGCTTCTCCTGCAAAATGTATGGCTTCAGTAAAAGCTAGGTTGAAAATTATTTTTTTTTCTTGAATTAAATAGCATACACAATTTACAAACTATGCATGTAACTATGGCGTCATAACTCTTCTCTTACCGATACCTTCATTGCTAACAATAATAATAAAGAGAAAAAACACTTTACGTCAACAATTGTAGTTTGTTGACTTGAATTTCTTGTTTAGGTCTAAAAATATTGGCCTGGCCTACAAGACCTCGATGTATGCGGAATCGGTTTCTTTCTCCCTCTCTATCGCAGATGATGATTAAGATGATGATGATAATTATATTGATGTTGCAGTCAAAGGCATTAGAGGATTGAATATCTGACAATGAAACCTCAGACCGGATAGTAACATCAGCACAGCAGAAAGCGGTTGTGAAAAACCACAAAACAGCGGTCTGGAAATCTTGTCAAGCATTGCTATACTAAAGCTTACAATTTTTGTTGAGCCCACACTAAAGGAGAGTGAGACATAATCACTTTTTCGGCAGCATTGTCATTGTGTCCTAATATTGCTTAGGTTTTGGTCAGAGCTTTTTAGTTTTGCATGTTTTTCATAAACCACTTGAGATACTTCTAATCATGCTTGCTTATCCATTTTACCTTGAGATCAACGTCACTCACAGAAAATTTGTGTTAAGGTTTTGGTTAAAGTTTTCTTTTTGTTTGATCATATTTCCTAAATCCCTTGATAGGTTCTCACTCTACATGGCATAAATAATTACAAATCGAAGACAATTCATTCCGCGACACTCGCTAATCTCTGTGACATTGGGATCAGGGTCACAGTCATAGAAAACTTGTGACAAGGATCTGGAGAGTGGCATCCCTCATGTAGAACAAATCACAGAGATGAGGTGATATCGTACAGATCGAGTATCAGAAACATACCTGACCCAGGCATGCCTCTTGTAGGGCGAACCTTGACTAGAGTGCATACTATGGCAGTGTCCACCGACATTGGCACACATTCTTGTCTAGTGTGTTGACCTCCACCCTACCAGACACCCTGCCAGACACAAATATTTTGTTGTGAAATCAGTGAAGAAACATTATGATGAGGTACCACCACAGAAAATCTTGGACCTATTGAGGGAACATTTATTCCTCCCGAAAAGATGGTCATATGAAGATGAACTTTACACCGAAACACATCTTGTGATACCTAGTTGGTTCGAAATGAAAATGGTGTAATCCTTTATAGCTGCCATGAGAGCTGTGATGAAAATCTTGCTGTCACTACTCCCCATGTATGGATGGTCATATTCACATATGGTTCTTACTTCTGATGATGTCTGCAGGTCCTCAATGCAAATAGTGGCAATTGGATATACAGTATGTCCACCACATCAGTTAATTTAAAAAATTTTGATACCACTGAAGAATATCGGAGATGGTTCCAATACTCGGCGTTTAAAGGGAAGCGAGGTCTTTTCTTGAATTCCTAGAAATTCTTTCACCCTTTCAAGCATCGGTCTCCTCGAGGGACTCTTGTTATATCTTGAGCTCACTATGCAGGTGCACATCACATTTTGCTGGACAGTGTGTTTTTGTTTCATACTTCCTGCGTGATCGGTAGGTTTAGTTTAATTGTTGTTGATTATTTACCCGACCACGTTGAACGTGTTGTCGTACTAAGGGAACAAGCTTGTAATCAACAATCTGACAAATGCTAAACAATAAAAACGGCCAAACACATTCCATTAAGGTTTGCATTTACCTAAATCAATCAATAAGAGATTCCAGCCAATAATTTATTGAGGAACAGATTGTGCTGGAGTATTTATAAGGCTTTGTTTATGTAAACTGTGATAGATGACAGGAAACTGTAAAGGATATTGCTTAAAATGATCCGGATGAAGCAGGATTAATCATGTCATTGTTTTTTTTTTTTTTTTGTTTTTTTTTCTGTTTGTGAGGAGTTATGGATTTACATTGATAAGAAGAGGCCAATAAACTCTGTCTTCCGCACACACCATTCTGATATGTAGATGCTACGTTATTTATCTAGCATTTAAAGCTGTTAACTACATGCTACAAACAAAAACAAAAAAGTTAAAAACGTCCTCTCCCCAGTCGAGGTTGTGCGGAGCACAATCAAAGAAACTTGTAAGCAACAAATACAGCAATATCTATCAAAAGTGCAATGAATATATACTCATGTTTTATCTGTTTATCAGAAGTTACCTTGAAATTATCATGGTTTTTAAAGTTTTGGTTTTTTTTCTGGGAGAGTAGCTGCATCAGGATAAGTAGATACATATGGGTAAAAATAATACAGAAGGTATTTAAATACTAAGTCACCAAACCTTATTCTCTCATTTTGTCATTCAAGTAATCCATTGTCTTTACTCAACTTTTGAATTTAACTCTGAAGTTTCTGTTCGTTAACCTTCGATGCTATCATACTTTGTTATTTCTTTTTGTGAAACCCATCAGGATCTCATACTTGAAAAAGGTAGCGTTTCTAGCAATGCTTGACCGAGATATATTGCTCAACCAGTCATTGTTGTTGTTGCTGCCATTCTGCTCTGCAGATGAAACGTTTTTTTATCTAGAGAAAGGCCATTCTCTGTTATAGTGCAAAATTTTAATACAAATTGCCAGTTTTTATCTTTTATCGTGACAAAATACATTATTCTCAACCTGATTAAAATCAGATCTCCGCATCCCACGTGAAGATCTGACGACGACCGCTTAAGGGTCATGTTCTGGTGACCTTTGAATTAGCCAATGGAAATGCAGCTTTGAAAAATCAGAAGTGAATCAAATCATTTGGTACACATTCACATTCTTCATCAACAGTGGTCTGTCTCCAAACGCGAAGACATTAGACTTCATCTGATTGGTTGATAACATTAGCGATTTTGGTAATAACATAGGTTACCAGAATATGACCCATAAGCGGTAGTTGTCAGATCTTCATGTATAACAGCGGAGATCTGATTTTAATCAGATTGATATTATTCTTTGTGTTTCATTCCAATTGTTAGAATATTGTTCTATTCTTGATAGGATGTAGTGATCATTTTACACTGTACAGGTTAGGGTCATGAAAATAAATAACTTTTCGTCTTCATACTTTATGCTGATCTTCAATCTCTCAGACGCACCATCTTAATTTCTTGTAATTATCATTTGCATTCTGCGAAACAAAGTGGCCGTGGAAAATATCTTTTTTTTTTTTACAGACAATGACTAAAACAAAGTTAATGTAGTTCAGGTCTGTTTATGTCATGCAGATAGCAAATAAATAGCAAATCATATGAAAAAAATATAAAAAAAATAAAAAAATAATGTAGATGCTAATTTGTAGGTTCTACGACGGAAGTGGAAATATTGTATTGTTACGAGTGGTGAAGCCACGAGCGACCATACAAGATATTTCCAATTCACAAGCGAGATATTTCTTTACTATGCACTAAATAAATGTAGATTATATATATATATGCTTTTCATTGATATTTTTCCATTCCTGGCCAGTGCCGTTAATTGCTGCATTGTAACCAAAGACAATTTAGCAAATGGATAGAATGTTTCAATTTGTACATTTTGTCACATTAATGAAGAGCTTTTTATTTTGGTACATTTCTTGTGCGGATTAATACAGTGAAGTTTGTTGGAGTTTGGGTTTTCTAATATAAGAACATAACTAAGCGGTCGTATCCGACAGACTTAGGTACGTAACATCTTTAAACTAAAGCTTTTGATGATTAGGATTTTACCTATAAAACATTTGGTTTACAATTTGTTTATTTTTACATTCAAAAGAGAAATATGTGGCCTTACCAAGCTTGCAAGCTAGTTCCATAACAGATGCTGCGCCACTTATTTTCGGTTCCAAATCAAACACTCATCTACTACCGATCTTCTCCATAGTTTTCGAAAATGGTTACGTGTATGATGACAGTTCGCTACTTAGACAATTTTGGTACTTTATCTAATCAAACGCGTTTATCCTCAAAACTTTAAGAACCGCTTGTCGGTGAGTTAAGAGATACACCATACTATATGGCTGGCACTGAATATAGATATAGAATATTTACTAGAATATAGACCAGAAGCAGACCATGTGAAGCTCAGCCACTGGCAATTTGCTTGATTCATGTGGAAAATTATTTCAAAAGTTAATACTTGAAGGGTACATTTTTATTGTTTGGAGTTCATTTTAGGCATTTTTATGGCACCTTCTCAGTTATTGTATCAGAATATTCTCAGTCTTGACATATTTTAAGATTTGTTCGTGTTGTGTTTATTTGTGTGTAAAAAAAAGAGAGAGAGAGAGAGAGAGAGAGAGAGAGAGAGAGAGAGAGAGAGAGAGAGCAGCAGAAGAAGAATAACAAGAAAGAAAGGAAACGACATAAATATAAAAATACAAGTTTGAATAGCATACAGAATGGCAGATATATTTTCTAAATGGGGTAAAACGTGTGTCCAAACGTGTTATCACGACAGTGGGGATACCAGTTTTCCACTGATACACTTGAATATCTCATTATGAAATATATAATAATGAAGATTATTAACTTCGTCAATGATGAAATCTTGATGAGTGTTGTCGAGTTGATTTTTCATGATCGACTTTATTGCATGTTAGACGTACACTCGTATCTTAAAGTCTCTAATAACAATGCTTTGCTCATAGTTGAGGTTTCCTATGGGGACAGCAACTTTTTCAGATTCAATATTTCCTACTGGCCTTTCGAACACTAATACTCTTGAATACAGTAAAACTTGCCCGATACAGAGAAAGACAATTCCAACTTGAATGATAAAAATTAAGTGAAGTATCATTTGGAGTCTTGTAATTATCGTTCTGTTAATTTCATAAACTGTCTAAAATTGTCAGAAGATATCTGTTAATCAGTGATATCACAGTGTTGATGACATTATCTGACAACGATTTGAACCTTTTAGCAGCACTAGCTGTGACAAATATTTCCTGTGCCATGGTTTCGGTTTGATTAATTTTTTCCAGTTCTGTTTCGTAAAAATTTTGCTGATTACATCTTTGCTTGTTCCATTTGCAATAGCTTTTTCAAGCGTTTGTACCCTTTGGTTTCTGTGCAAATAGAGTTATTGCATTTTTTCTTCGATAATTCCTAAATCTTTCTGCAGTTATATTTTGTCCATTTTAAAAAACGATAAAATGTTTGCTGTCTAAATAACCCCACAATGGCTGTTGGTAATGGTGGCTATGATTATTGATTATTCATAGAAAATCCTTTCTATTGAGATGACGATTATAATATAGATGTGGAGCCTTCAATCTTTACAGTGTTCATATGCTGAGGATTTCACAGATGTCACCAATCAGAGAGTTAAGAGCTTGACTGTAAGTTATTGTCCTATACAAGAAGGAAACGACAATAGAACTTGGCGAGGATGATTTACAGCACAATCTGCAAGAAACAACTTTGGATTGCAAAACAACACGCACTATTATGTAAAAGATGGCAAACCAATTCAAATCCAGAGGGAGGCAACATGAAAAATGCTAGCACACAGCATTACAGCCGGGAAGACTGGAAAGGATTTGTTAGTTACATTAGGTTCGACAAAACAAGGACACCAATAGGTGTATCCTGTTGAGGAGACAGAACCTAATGTCAGCTGGAATATGCTGCCGTACTTCGACAATCAATACAAGTCCCAGGAAATATTAAAATGCAAATAATAAACATAATTTAATCGTTTAATCAGCAGGTAGAGTCGATAAGACTTTAACTGATAAATACCACATAATACTTTAAAGTTGAGAGCTGACTTAAAACGATTATTCCATATAACACAGGAAGTGAATTCAAAAGTTATGTAAATGATGTAAATTCGACTGTATAAAATATGCTGCTGAAATTTATGGAAAACAGATTGAAGAGTTAAAACAAAGACTTCGGCC
This sequence comes from Megalonaias nervosa, assembly GCA_016617855.1. NCBI lineage: Eukaryota > Metazoa > Mollusca > Bivalvia > Unionida > Unionidae > Megalonaias > Megalonaias nervosa. The sequence goes on from JAECUM010062980.1 coordinate 10,075, forward strand.
AAGAAACAGACCCAGACAGTAAGTTGTATGTGAGATCTTCTGGAAAGAGTTGAAAGTAAAACAAAATACTCAATTGGTTGGGCACCTAACACAGTTGGAGAGAATTTTCAGAGAATACAGCTAATAATATTTATATTGTAAATTTTACGAAGGCTTAGTCAGTTGTGGAGGAGAAAAAAGAGGAGGCTGTGCTCCTTCAACAGGCAAAGATGATTTCTTTCGTTGACAAATGAAAGGTAAAAAGGGGTTAATAAAAATTGCAGGCAAATATATATATATATATATATATATATATATATATATATATATATATATATATATATATATATATATATATATATATATATATATATATATATATATATTGTGTATGTCTCGGAAGTTTGGAATATATTGAAATTTTTAGTTTATCTCCTCAATTTCTCCACAGCCATCAAGTAACTGTTTTTTAAAAAAACGAATTCACACTTCCAAACTTGTTAATAATATAAATAAGTCATAAATTTATTGCTCTGAAGAAGTGTGTTAATTTATATGTATTTTGCTGAAAATACAAGAAAGGGGTGATCTTAAGTGCTGTTGTAGAAAATTTTTATTATTTTAAATGAAATCAGGAGAAGATAATATGTTTGTGACGAGTTATATCCCATGAAAAGTCTTTAAATGCTCATTATATCAAAATACCTGATATACTTTGCTCCGGTTTCCCCGTGGTTAATCTTAAGATTTTCTGTTTATTTTTTTTTAAAGTTTATTTGTAAACTTTATTATCACTTTAAAGTCAGTTACTATTATTTCTTGTTTTCTGTCCCTGTCTGTTCAATCGAGATTTGATTTCTCAGCTATCAATGTTTGTGATGGTAATAAAATACTCCCTGCTTGTGTTTCAATATCTACCTGTAATTTATGTAATTTTCTCCCATAAATATATTTGTAATGGCTGTAAAATCATGTCTGCCTGTCCGTTTGCGTTTGAGTATCTCTCTGCAAATTAATTCGTTTTATTATATGTTTGTTTGTTCTGTTACAAATACTGCATGACTGACTGTTTAATCTATATGTGAATAGCACCCCCACCCCCGCCGCCGTTAATATAACTTGCCAGTCTTATTGGTTTCATGATAATGTTCTAGAGAAGTACGTTGCCATTGCTCTGATATGCACTGAGAGAGAGAGAGAGAGACAGAGAGAGAGACAGAGACAGAGAGAACATTTACGCAATGGTGATATATGGAATTTAATTAATCAATCTTTCGCTTAAATCATTCATGCGATAGACAATGGCAGAGTTACTTCCATTACATGGCTTACTCATTTGGTTCGGTTGGTTGTAATAAGCATTGATTTCAATGTAATAGAATATATGGTGATTGGGAGTTATTGCATTTGGATTAATCAATCTTTTTTATTGTATCTATTTAGCGTGTGCATAGCCTTCGTCACAAAAGTTGTTAATCTTCGAAATTTAAATGTGCGCCAGTACTCGCATGAACCATCTTCCTTTCTGCATGTAGATTTTTCCAAATAATGCTTTATATACAGTAATGGATATTAAGTCTCACACAATTTTGTATGCACCTTCCAAATAAAATACTTATTTCAAAGCCCGAAAGTACACCAGTAAGCTAAATGTTCGTGGTTATGACAACGCACGTACCCAGCTTACAATGACCAAAGAAAGAAAAGCCATAGCCAAAATATATTTACAACATTTAGTAGTCATTTGGGAAAATATAGCCAATTGATACATAGAAGAAGGCAAGGACCTGTATGTCGAGCCCACAGTCCATTGCTGTGAAAGGCATGACCTTAATCCCAAGGTCAAAGGTTATGCAACCATGTCATATACTAATTTGGGATTTAGGAAACATAAGCAATTCAATAAAACTTCATCCAAAACCCTGATTTTCTATGCATGACCTTGACTTCAAGGTCAGAAGGGTGAGTGAGCATGTCTTAGAATGAATTGTTGTAGCTTTATAATGTTGTATCTCAACTATGACCAGAATCTATCAAGGAGTTTAGGAAATACACGTAAATATAAGAATTTAATGAAAACATACGCAAACTGTTTTCCTCACCGCCTACAGAAAAGTGACGGCTAGACAATGACTTTTCTAGCCATTAGCGTTGAAACTATATTCCATCCACCCACCTATTCGATCGTCACTTTGAGCAACATTGAGCTGCAAATGATTACCTTTCAATAAATTTGGAAGCCAGGACTGCTAGTTGTCCTTGTATAGACGCGGGGACTTTCCACGTGAACAGCCGATCTCGTGTTCAGAAATATGAAATCTAGACAGGATAAACCGTCAGCTCGAATCGATTCCATCAATGGTTGGAAATTTATTACTTTCATAGGAAATGAAAAAAGGCTTTATCATAATAACGCCTCTTGAATTTGAATATTATTGTCTGCTTGTTTCATTTCCATTTTTTCTTCTAACGCTTTTAACATTTGATATTTTTTTTTTCACTGTGCGTTAAAATGCCTTTGTAACAAGAAGCGCATTGACAAATGTACACGTATTAAATTCAACGTTTAAGCAATCTGATGGTTCAGGATTGGTTGTTGACGGTGTACAGATGCAGTCTTGGAACATGGAGCGCAGATATTTAGATTTACACAGAAATACTAAGTCCAAAACAAAAGCCAAATATCTAGGTTTGTTGAATAACTTAATACATATTACCCATAATTCACCTTCACATCAGTTCAAACGGATATTTTGTTTTATTCATTCATTTTGGTTATTTGTAGAACTTTTACGTTTATTTTCAGCATATTTATCCTCCGAGATATGGCTGAATTCTTTCTAGTAACAGTAATTAAACATACAATTCACAATTTGTACTCACTTCAATGAGAATAACAGTTGTTTGTGTCACATATAATTTCTGAAAAAAAAAAAATCTCCAATCCTCCAACATCGCACCACTGCTCAGAAATTGGCAACAAAAAAGTAAACAGCATGTGAAAATTCGAACAGGTCAAGTCTCGGTTCATGCTTTCTTTGTTATAATGATGTTCTCAGGTGCTATCTCACCGCGAGGAATGTAATCCAGTATTAAAAGGATTGCTATAAAAGGAAGTGCTACCTTACCAAGAGGAATGTAATCCAGTATAAAAGGAAGTGCTATGTTATCGAGAAGAATGTAATCCAGTATAAAAGGAACTGCTATAAAAGGAAGTGCTACCTTACCATGAGGAATGTAACCCAGTATGAAAGGAAGTGCTATGTTATCGCGAGGAATGTAATCCAGTATAAAAGGAACTGCTATAAAAGGAGGTGCTACCTTACCATGAGGAATATAATCCAGTATAAATGTGTGTGTGTGTGTGTGTGTGTGTGTGTGTGTGTGTGTGTTTTGGATTTGTAACGTAGCTTTACAAAATTTTCAGTCATATCGCTACTATGTCTGCAGTGTGGTAGTTTATAGTGATGTCTAGCACTGGGACATCATGCCACAGACATGCAGCATGATGTCCCACCCAGTCACATTATCCTGACACCAGGCCGACCAATCCTAACACTAACCTCTTAATGCTTAGGGGCTAGCGTGGGAGCTGTTAGTTCCATTTATTTTATAAGCCTTTGGTATGACTCGGCCGGGGTTTCGAACCCGCTACCACCCGCATCCGAGGCGGATGCTCTAACCAAATGGAAGTGCTATGTTATCACGAGGAATGTAATCCAGTATAACAGGAAGTGATATCTTATCATGAGAAATATAATCAACTATAAAATGAAGTGTTATCTTATCATGAGGAATGTAATCCAGTATAAAATGAAGTGCTGTCTGATGGCGAGGAATGTAATCCGGTATAAAACAAGGTGCTATTTTATTGTGGGAAATGTTATTCAGTATTAAAGGAAATGCTAAATTATTATGAGGAATGTAATCTAGTATAAAAGGAGGTGCCATGTTCTCATGGGGATTGTAATCCAGTATTAAAGGAAGTGCTGTCTTATCGTGAGGAATGTAATCCGGTATAAAAGGAAGTGCTATCTTATCACGGGGAATGTAATCCAGTATAAAATGAAGCGCTATGTTATGGCGAGGAATGTAATCGAGTATAAAAAGAAGTACTTTCTTATTATGAGGAACGTAATCGAGTATAAAAGGAGACTTTATTTTTATTTATTCCAGATGATGCAGGTGAGGGATATGGTTTACGGATAAAGGTTTTGTTCAGAAATATCAAAATGTGTAAAGGAATGTTCTCTTTTAGTGATGTAATTTTACGTTTAATTAAGATGACCTGATTAACAGTTTGGCATTAATAGTGCAGAAAAAACCGTTGTAAATGCTATTTTTGTATCAGTTTACAAATTAACATGTCATCGCCTGAAAGCATCTGCAAAATGTATTTGGTCAGTTTAAAGACCGTTGTAGACTCATTTACTCAGGCACAGCTAATCTGGCCATTGTAGACTCAGTTCCCTAGGCACAGCTAATCTGGCCATTGTAGACTCAGTTACCCAGCCATAACTAATCTGACCAACTTAGACTCAGTTACCCAGGCACATCTAATCTGACCATTGTAGACTCAGTTACCATGGCACAGCTAATCTGACCATTGTAGACTCAGTCACCCACATACAGCTAATCTAACTATTAGACTTAGTTACACAGCCACAACTAATCTGACACTTTTCATTTCCGCTACAACTCTTGATGACCAACAAGATCAATCTAAGCAGTCCCCTTATCTATACACTGGTTATACGGTCCCATGGGGTTTTCAAATAGTTGAAACACTCGGTCTGTAAATGCATTGTACTTGCCTGTGTCAAAACTGCGCATGCCTGGGTGTTTAAGTACTTGGTGCAAAAGTGGTCGTAGAGTATACACAAAGCAAGGCAACGTAGCTTGCAAACATTAAATTTACTCATTAAATTAATACAGTGATTACCGTCACGATCTACATAACACTGCAAGTCATTCTAGATAGATTGATAGATCGGATTGGAGGTAGGTATATAAATAGATCAATAGGTCGGTGAGTAGGTACATATACAGACAGACAGTGAAACGGACAGTCATCGACAGAATTGATAATTTCAGTATTTGTTCAAATAGTTATTTCTTTGAACTTTGGGTTGATAGCATGTCTCACAGGTCTCACAGTCCAACATGAATGAAGTACTGAGTTCTGCGTCATCTATTTGAATCTGAATACCGTTAAGTTTGTTTAGCGTATTAAAAAAACATAACTAACAAACAAACAAACATCATTCGTGATTTTGAAGTGTTATGTTAAGTAAACAATGAGGAGAGGTTCACAATTTCAATGAACATTTAAATCGGGATATATGTAATGGCACAGTCGTTGTCACCGAAAGTGTATGACTCAGAAAACTTTTGAAAGAAAGTTGCGATCATTCTAAGGTTGGTACCATGGGTATCAATAAATCATTACACCTGAAAGTTGACGGGGGAAAATATTTCTTCGTAACATCATCTTAACAATGTTATTATCAAGCGGAAGTAATTTCATGTGACTATTTTGCAACGTGGATATGGAACTGCAAATAAATGTGTTAAGATAGCATCTAACATTGCTAAAGATTCGAAGATTCCACAGATACAAGCCGAGTAGAAAATCCTTAAATATATTTTAGTAACTATATATATATATATATATATATATATATATATATATATATATATATATATATATATATATATATGGCTTATATTAGAATATGCAAATGTCGTCTGGGATGGATGTTTAAAAGTAGACTCAGATAGATTAGAGAGATTTCAGTTCGAGGCTGTCAGGATAGTCACAGGTCTAGCCAGAAAGTGCCCATGCATGCAGTGTTTATGAGGAATGCAACTGGCCCCACACTCTTAGGAAAAGGAAAATGTCACAAGGTCTGTACTTTTCATAGAATTATTTATAATTATTCGCCAAATTATTTAAATGAACCGCTTCAGTCTTTGAGAAACGTCAAGATACAATCCATGTTATCGACCAAAATCTCTATATGAAATGCCAGTCTTGAAATAACAAAAAATATTTTCCTTAACTCTTCTATTCTCACATGGAACACCCTACCTGAAAATATCAAATCAGAATGTGATTTCTTAAAATGTACAAAAACATATCCGATAAACTATAGCGTTCCTTTTTAATATCTATCTGGTAATCGATAATACTCTTTTATTAACACTAAGGACAGAAACCAATGCAGCGACATTAAAAAGATCAGTACGACAATCACCAATAGACAATCCCTTTAATAACCGTATGTAGAAGCAGTAAGTGCGTACCATTCTATTTTCATATGCACTTAATACGCAATCAAAGGCAAAATCAAATACTTAGTCTTTACAGAATGCTTTTCCCGATTTCTACAAGCAGTCTTTTATTTGGCACACCTGAACATGAAACTGAACAAATCTGGAATATCTTTAAATTGTTATAAAAGGTAAATTAAGAGTACGAGGCGTTTTAACTAATGATTCTTTCTTTGATTCTAAATGTAAAGGTTATTATTAATATTCAGATTGTATCATGACTAATTGATAGAGATTTAGGTGTATTACATCACTCTTTACAAGTCTTGGATATGATCGACCCTTTTGCATAATTTAGAAAATAAAATACGTTTAAACCCCAATAAATGTGTTCGTATTTAGTCCAAATTTGTATCGTCCGCATTAGAATTAAATGGAGTGGACTATATGTTTACATTTTGAAGAAATTTAGAAAAACGACTCTCGTCATTTTAATAATTGCAAAAAGTATATACCCTTCCTGCGAGTTAGTCATGAAAACTCAGTTTCCCAATAGAGATCAAGAAATTTCTCTTTTACTCACACATAACATAGAAAAACTTTCCTTTCCTTTTCTAAAAGTTTCTTGTTTTCTTGAAAATGTCGTTGCATCTGCAAAACGGTTCCTCGTTATTGTTATGTTTATTTTATGCGTGTTGTGTGCTTAACGTTTGTCCATAGTTATAAATTGTAAACAAACAACATATTTACATATCTAACTTTTACTTATGATTGTAAGCAGCGGAGAGGGTGGACCCTACAACTTTTTTAGGGACCTTATTTTTGAAATCTAAAGGTTCCTACGAAGGTTGAAAAAAGTTTTTGTCTTAATAATGAAAATTTCTCAATTAGAGAAGTTTTTGCCTTAATAATGAAAACTTCTCTAATTGACCAGATTTTTTCATGTGTTGGTCACATACGTTTGTCGTCCACCCTCTCTGCTGCTATGAATTTATCCAAAAATTATATCAAGTCCGTTACGATATCTTGACCTAGGATCGTGTAAATTTATCGTTACAAAACCAAATGGAGCAGCTTGTGCTTTTGAAATAAATTTTTAAATTTGTTCATGTCCATGTCGCCTGAACACCAAGTATAATAAATATTTTGCAGCCTTATGATTATCTACGCCATTAAATACAACCAAAATATTGCAGTTATCCCTGATTACTTTTGGAATTTGTGTATATCTCTGTGTAACATAAATCACGTCTGTGTTTTTATGTCTACCTCGTGAAAATATTCTAGCTGGATTTGATTGTTTGTCCAGCATAACATCATCGTACACCACTAAATTATTAATGAATCCATCCAGATCATCTACGGATGGTGCTTCATCAATATCAGTAATAAAGTCTATGATATTGTCTTCATGTAACGATTTTGCGTTTTCATTAAAATCTTTAAGTACTTCGTAACATCGCTGATCATCTACAGATGCCGCTACTAAATATAATTTATCCCACTTCAACCATCGCATTATTAGATTAAGCAGTAATTGCGTCTTCCCACTTCCAGATGGGCCTATTATAATCATTCTGATAGAATTCGGAAGCGCTGGATGGTGCTTTACTGGCTCTTGTTTTCGTGTCGCAGAAAAGTCAATTATATCCATATAATAAATAATATGACTCTATATTGTGTTCGATGCAGAGCACCTACTGATACTACTGAATTAACGACAATAACAACAAGAAATAAAAGACGTGCACTTACAGGCAAGTGTGTGAAATGTGGCACCAAGAAATATAAGTTTATTCCAACAAAGACAGGTGGTGATATCGCTGCTTCGTTAGGAAAATTACCAGGAACCCCATGGGCTAAATATCCCGGTGAGAAACATTTATCCTTATATATTTATTGTGGTCCTGGAACTCGTCTCGATATCAGACTCGATGATCAAGATCAACCAAAACCAGGAGAGTATCCAGTAAATAAGATCGATCAAGCGTGTCACGTTCACGATGTCGCGTATAAAAGTAAGGATTTGCAACAACGACATCTTGCGGATGTGAAATTGATTCACGCGTTAAATTCTATACCTAATAAATCTCTCAGAGAAAAATTAGCTAGTTTTCTAGTAAAAACTGCTATGAAAGGTAAACTGGTGCTAGGGGCTGGTAATTAATTATATAACCATCATAATGGAATCTGTTTATTATTCCCCGAGAGGATTCTGGAGAGGTAAAGCAGCGATTAGTAAACTCGCCGAAGCAGCAAAAGTTTCACGTGATGTTGCTGCATCATGGTTAGCACGACAGGCAATATGGCAAATCTTCCTAAGTCCACCTAAAAAAAATTCATTACGCGCATTTTGATGTTAGTGTTCCTAATGAAGTTCATCAAGCAGATATTTTGTTTTTACCACACGATACCATTAAAACACGTGGACGAAAATCACGCACGTACAAATACGCATTGACTGTTGTTGACGTTGCGAGCAGATATAAAGAAGCGGAGCCATTATCAACGAAAACAGCATCCGAAGTTGCATCTGCGTTCGAACGCATTTATCAACGTGGTGGTCTACGATGGCCAAAACTACTACAGGTTGATCCCGGTA